>JAEMON010000010.1:19052489-19068259 GCA_030264115.1 Lygus lineolaris
CACCTATTTCGGTGAGATTTTCAAGGATTGTAATGGCTCACTGGTTTTTGAGTTAGGAGGCTTTTGATACGTATAGGAGATGGTCAGGGAAAAATCGCTTTTGCGGTCTGGAAAACCTGGAAAAGTCAGGGAATTTTGGGATTCTGTTTCCGTAGCGACCCTGAAAGTGGAGATGAACCCGTCATACTGAAACCTTTTTTTTTGGCTAATAATGATCAAAAGTGATCAATTGTTGGTTTTGTGGTGAAAGGTGGGTGAAATTTGGTGTTCAAATTTGGCGCATGACGCAGCGTATGCGTCATCAGCCTGGGGCGAGCAATCTGTATCTCTAGGGTATACTCACCCACAACACACCACATTTTTCCCTTCCCATCCTTGTTAGTTTTATTTTATTTGCCTGCATTGCTAGTATATCGATATTTTATTATTTTGTTTCGTGTGATAGTGATGAATTGGAACTCTGGGTGAAAATAAAGCGAACAGGATAACAAAAGAATAAACTTGATAGTAAAAATGATTGAATCGTCCATCTAAAAAAAAACATGCTCCAACCGTAATACAAAAACTATTGGTTTTATAACAAAATCATTGTGAAATAATACGTCTTACCTTGCATCAAATGTTTACACGATAATAACAACACAAAAACTCTGCGCTCGCACTTGGAAACCACTTGTTACTGCGAAACGAAATATATATTTACCTACTAATCAGGGGAGTACCTACTCGGTTTTTGATAAGCACCAACGGGAAATTAGCGGACTATGGGGGACACAGAAAAACGGGACTTACAAGTTGCCTAGACTTAACTAAGTATCAAACTATAAACCTAACTAACAAATCACCTAAATCAATCACCAAATTACATCCAGGAGGGTCCTTCGTATTTAACTAACTACCTAGGTATTAGGTTGTCGTCCTAGGGAAAATATAGTCAATTCTGTTGGTACTCCTCTCCAGTCTTAAGTCAGCACCAAACAACACCGCCGATTTCACCAAATTACGCCCGAATTGATAGAAACCGTACCGCACCAAAAATGCTGTCACAGCTCATCCAAAAATACAGACGTTCCAGAACCTAAGGATTTTCCACTGAGATCCGACCTATCCTACCGTCCGTTTCTGAATGCTACGAAGACCTTGCGTTTCTGGGGAGCCGGACCATTGTTTTCCCCTGTTTTCTAACCCTTAGAGAGAAGACTGACGGTAACGCCAAGATTCGGGGCACAACTACCTAGTCCCCAAATGGAGCTGGTATACCAAATTTCATCAATTTTGGTCCATGGTAAGTAAGCAAAGTGCCAAGGACGCCTTTTTTTCTTCCGATTTTTACATTCCACTTACTTCAATGGTGAAACATCAAATGTTGTGTCCTGGTCGATTCCAAAGGTTCGTTATTGAAAATAATAAACCAAAATGACAAGAGTTTTGGCCCATTTCCTGAAAAGCATTTTTGTATGACAAATATTAAGCGACTAGTAAATTAATACTCCTATTTTTCACCAAAAAATGTCTGTGGTTGCCTTGTCCTATTATATTCCTACGTAGCTGTTTATATTCCTTTTTTGACACATCTCAATCTGACAAATTCCTTGGGATAAAGTGTTTAGCCGCTGAGTTGATTGATTTCTGATTTTCTCTTATTTGCAAGTACTGTTTTACCGTGATGTGATTAACTGAGTTGATAATGCCCCTTGCCAGATAATCAAGGCAGCCAACATCCCGATTCACTCTGATTGAAATATCTGTTATTTGGGAGACTAGTCCTACTAGGTACTAATATTTATATTATTCATCGGAAATGGAGTTACAAATTTTATTTTATATTAAAAAAAACGTGGTTTTTGAGGTTTCTGGTGTAAATTACCATCTTAAACATAGGAACATTGTAATATATTCGGAATCAGCGTGAAATTTCCCATAGGAATCACCCACCAAATCGGTTAAAATTATTCTTTGACAATTCGACTCATGCTGCATGAATGGAACTTTTCTAGAATACTGCGGTACTCCATTAGGTATTTCAAGATTTGCAACTATAGTGGCAGCCCTGGGATGGGAAAGGAATGCAGCCGTTGGGCCTGCCGTGTTGGTCACATTGCGGTGGGTGTGTACGGTTGACTCTGACTCAAATTCTCTGAAATGCCTTGTTTACCTCTCATTTCGTAATCGTCCATCCATTAACAAGTTAATGTCTCAAAAAACTTCTCCCCGTTGAGTTCGATATTTACGTGTTTATCATTAATCACCATCGAAAAATACCTAATTGTCTAGAAAGCGGCGGACCATGGGTAAGTCCCGTTCAGGCCTTACAGCTACTGGCGTCTCGGTCCTGTCGTTCCTTTTCATACTTATAGCCTTTTCCACGCCAAACTGGCTAGAAACCGACGGATCTCTTCACAGACCCAAATTCAGCAAAGTTGGTAAGTCGATTCTCAACTTGAAGTTATCAATAAATTTGCACCTAATCAACACAAGTTACCAATTTTCACCACCAAAGGGGTCCTCTTCTCAACCTGTTGATTTTTCCAGGGCTTTGGAGCGTCTGCTTCAAAGAATTCAAAGACCCCCATTTCTGGTATGACGTCACTTTCGAAAACTGCTGGTGGATATTCGAAGAAGAATTTTACATCATATTCGACGTTCTTCTCCCTCGTGAGTATTATATTAATAATAGGTACCTACCTAGTAACTACATTTCCAAAATAACAAGGCCTAGCAAGCCTAGAATTGGCAATGGGTTTAAAAAAAATGAAAATGCTAGAGAGAGAGAGAGAGAGAGAGAGAAAACTTTATTGATATAAGAAAAACAAGATTATATAAATGAAATCGTAACTGCTGGTAGACAAAATACCTTCAAAAAGAAAATACTACATGTAAAAATAATAATGAACATCCTACAGCGTCAACATCATCATAGCGCTAGACCGAGGTCTGTGTTGCTATGGAGGTGCGCTGAAAATGATGATAATTTATTGTGAACAACAAGTTGACATTCGTGTTTACATTGAGGTGCTTTAAGGGGGCAAGGGACGGAACCCAAAATGTCCTAAAAATGCCTAAATCTCAGCTACTGAAGGGTTTATAAGAACTCTTACTATAACATTATTACTACTTAGGACCAATAAGTTTAAAATACGGATAACCTCCCCCCTACCCCCTCCCCTAACCATTGTAGCGTTACACAATTTTTTTCAATTTTTCTCGACAAATTTCCAACGGATTTTGATGCGGTTGGCGCCATCCTTCCAATTTTTTTATTTTCTACGGTGTCTATGTGCCTTTATGCCAATCTGACTTTTAGAAAGAAACGTGAAAAATTCAAAATTACGAACTTAAAATTATAAATAGATGCTCTCCCTAGAGAATTGAATGACAAGAAGAATGCCGCAAACCGCATCAAAATCGGACGAAAATTGGCTGAGAAAAATGTGAAAAACTGAATTACATGGGTCCTTGGCCCAAAACTGCAACGTATGGTTAAATCTAATTTTAAGACCTAATGTCACCTTGTTGTCGATTTTCATCTTTCCGTTTTTCGACGATTTATAGCATTTTATAGTACTACGACCTTAATTAGCTGGACAAAACGTATACCTACCTAACTCAGAAAATATACTCATACATTTATTAATTATAAATTTAAATCCTTCAAGTTTTTATTATGCTTGTATGACATTATAGCGCCCACAATCTAAAAACAACTACTCTGCGTAATTTGATAGATTTATTTCGATATAAATATGAGTGTTTTCACAATGTCCTAACTGAATTACTTTTTTTCTGTCCCCGTTTATTACATTTACTTTAAATAACACGTTTTTTTTTCGTTCCATGCAGCCTTCTTCGTGACTGTCCAGTTTTTCTTCACGTTGTGCTTCACTCTTCACCTCATAGCAGGGTTCGCCACACTTCTGTATCTGGCTTGCAGCAGGGAGAACCACAGATTCGTCCATTTACTCGCCTTCCTGGGAGGCTGTTTGACATTATCAGGTAGACATTCTAGTGCCTATCAATCATCATCTAACACTAATGAAGAAAACCGTGGTGGGAATCATACTTTCCAGAGAGGATTATTATTATTTTTATTTTTTTTTTTTTACTTTTCTCAGCTCGCCGGAAAGGTGAAAGGAAAGTATTGTAATCGAACGAAAACCCAATTTCTGGGGACACCTCCTTAAAATGGATCTGATCGAATTTCTCTACATTTTAGACTAATGTATTAAGCCTGTATACATGTATGTACGTATGTGTATGGCCACGATTACGACAACGCCAGCCTTGGTTTCTAGATGTATGAGGATAAACCAGTAAGAATTCTGGCCCTCCAGGTTAAACTAAGCTTTAAGAAAACCACGTTTTTATATCATCAGACCATTTTCCGTACTGCCAGGCCAGGCGCGCCCGTCCCACCTTCTGTACTCCCACTAACTACTCTTATCTCGACGGTTTCTACTAACGATGAGGAAAGAAGTGTGAAGCCTCGCACCAGATGTTCACATCCCGACCTATAGAACTGGTAGGTAAAAATGTAAGAGTTCAGAAAGGTTGGAAGTTCGATTTTACTCGTTATCTAAGAAGAGAAGCGAACTGAACTCGTAATGGGCTCTACATGGTTTTATTTGTTCCGAAATGTTATTGTGAGAAAACCTGTACCACCCCTCCGTTCTCTAATATACAATCCATTTCTTTTCACCTTTTTATGATGAATCCCAAAAACTTCGAGTCGCGTGTTCACTCCAATCACAGTTGTTGTTAGGAAGCTTAACTGTCTGGCAGAGTTTTCTTTTCGTCTCAAAAATGCATAAATTTGCCATCTCTAATCACAATTCCACAAAAAAATTGGGGGTGTGTCGGTCCCGGTTCTTTGCTGTCACCGTTCCAAAGGGGACAGTGACAAAAATCGAACCGTTCCATTTTACTGCTACAGTTCCATTTGAATAAATTTCAATGGGTTCTGCGCAAGACGGTTTGGGACAGCAGGCACTCCCGCGAAATTCAAAACATTCCATTTTAACGTTACGATTTCTGCTTTCACATGGAGTTTTTTGTCCTGATAAATAGTGTTTACTAGTCATGGAAACTCAAATAACATAATTAATGGGTTTTTTCCAATTTTTATTTCTCATGCGCAGACCCCAATGCGCCTAGACTCCTAGAGGCCCAGACTGTTGATTTTTTGGATGAAAATTAGAAAATATTTTACTGATTACTTGATGCTTATTTTGAGGTTCTTATAATTTGTTTGAATTAAATTCGTTTCTTGTTTTACATAAATTTTCCGAGTTTTTACTACTTTTTTCCCCTCTTGACTATGAGTTCACATCTCAACTATTTTCAATAAAGTTACAATTTCTAAAAGCTGGTCATCAGTAGGTTTATCAAATCATTTTCAATAAAATCTCATGGTACTAATTTATTAGGTTTTTCAAAATGTGGCATAACACAAGCAAGGCCTTGTTAATGGAACTATACCGGTAAGAACGAAGGCGCTGTTACCGTTTGGAACTGTGACAACGAGAGACTCCATTCCACAGTCCCGGTCCGCCAGTACCGACACACCCCTACAAGAAATTCTGTTGCTGTGAGAAAGGTTGACTAATTGAGTGTTGTCAATAAATAATGTTGCAGCTGTCAGTGGTACGATTGCTGTCTGGATCTTCGGTCTTTATGGTGACGGAAGGGACTGGATGCCCAACTGGGAGCATAACAACATCGGATGGTCATATGCCCTCGCCGTCATCGGTGTCATAGGTAATCTCGGAAATACTGCTTTCATTCGGAAGTTTGTTGAAAAATGATCTGGATTCGGCCTTGGGAAAGTTAAGAATCACCTTCTCGTCGTTTTACTCATGACGTTTCAGACCTCATATATTGCTTTCAATTCTCAATTTATTGACCTTTGGTATAATTCTGCAGACTGGAAGAAGTACGCAAGCGGTTAGTGGAAGACAGGGTAAGAGTTACGAAAAAGAAACGCAGCGTGGGCAATGGTCATGACATCACTCCAATACCACTACCAGACCTAGGGTGGGATTTATAGATGGCCCTCGAGTTTCAAGGAGACCTTGAGATGGTCTTCTCGAAATTTGGAATACGGATTCGGCTTAAGGAATCCTCGAAAACCATCTCAAAGTCTCCTTGAAACTCGAGGACCGTCTATAAATTCCACCCTAGCCTTCTTAGAACCAATGCACGCCTCAGTTTTTTCGATTAGGAGGACATGAAGCTTTAAAACTTGGTTCCCTCTCTTCTTCCGGAGAAGTCTGCAAAATTATACAACTGTCATGGACCCAGTATGATGTGGGGCTGTATAAATGAATTACAAGAGATGAATGAGTAGACGGTTGGACAAATTTTTTTAACAATTTAAAATTTTAACCTGATACCTGGGTGTCTAAAAATTATCGCCTGATTAACCAATTGGCAGGATCTTACGTGTCTGGACTCCTGTTCCTTATCGAAGGCAGACGATACAGAATCAAGAGGAATAAGGAAGAGAAGATGCGAGCCTCCTACCACATGGAACAGGTGAAGAGCTCCCACAGCAACATCTAGAAGACACATCCAGGAAGGTCAACGACTTGCAAAGAGGCACATCAAAAAATATCTCGTCTTTGATGTGAGTGGTGTTGATTTACCAAACACGTTTCTGTTATGCTTTTATTCTGCTGATTCTGATGGTAGGTTAGGTAGACTGTTTCTTTTTATTGCTAAGCAACCTTCGGGTCTACCAGTACGGTTTCTTCAATAGCGGATAATGACAAAATTTAGCAATTGGGATTTGATCAAGAATATTTATGCAGCTTACAGCTAAGCAGGCGTGTCGAATTTCTTTTTATTTCATAATTCATTAGGGTTATAGGCAGAAAATGGCAAAAATACCGTTTCCATACTTGTTCAAAACGATAACGATTTTAGGCATTCCTACAAATTATTAAAAATTGGAGAGCAATTTCAATAAAAATGGCTACTGGATGGTATTCTTTAGTTCTTTTTTTCGTAAGGCTTTTCTTCTTATGGCTTGGTTTTAATTCATTTTAGGAGTTAGAATGATGTAACGAGAAAATGTGGAAAGCCATAAATTGACAGTCAGGGAGGAAATTTCAGTTTGTACTAGTTTGAATTGCTGAGCTAATGGTTTCTATTTCCTGACTTTAAAATGTTGACTAATTGTATCACTACTGCAGTATTCAATACTGCATTATTTTTTGAATACCTCAATGAGTATTATCTCTTGCAAGTACTTGACTTTCAGCCAAATGTTGAAGCATTTTTTCTGTGTGGGAGTAGAAATATATCTATTCCTATTCACCAAGCTAAATTATTTCGCTATTGGTTTCCTTTTAAAGGATTCAGTTGTAAGTATAGCGTTTCAATTTGCCAATCTTGTGCTTAAATCATAATAGCCCACCTCAAGAAAAAAGTTGGTAACTCGTATCTTGATTCTCACCACCTCAACCTTGACTGGGACCGAATCCTTGTGAAATTACCATCATTGTATTACTCTCAGGAAAATGTACGGTTAGAGGCGCTTCCCTTTCCCTTGAAGTCAGTATATTATTTCCGTGTGATGCATAAACCTTGAGATTTGTGAAGCTTACATCGCACCATCCCTCAGTTCTTGTTTGGTGCGACCAACGCATGCGTAGTGAAGACAGTTTCTATTCATGCTGTCCCAGAGCACAACAAGGGCAGGTTTATTGGGAGTTCGCGCTGGTCTTAAATTTTGCACCAAACTTGACCCAAACTATAGGTTTGTTCCAGCTGAGCTGAACTAGTTGGGTTAAGTTATTTGCGAGAACCCAAAAGAGTGGGGATGAATTATGAGTTATTAACCCAACAGAACTCGGTTGCTGGAACTACTAAAATGTTAACACACGCATGTTTTGAGGTTACAGATGTCTGTGACGTGAAGGACGCGCGAATAATGATTTTTCTGGAAGGTTACTCCAGGTTATCTTGAGTTATTTTTCATACCTAAACCACCATTGATTGGATTACGAACTCAATCAATTATAATCTCGACGCTGTTGGAACACAATTCAGCGGTACAGTCTGACTAAAAACGTGTCCTCGGGTTATTTAACTAAAACTGCAGGAACGCTCTCTACCTGCACAATCGGATCTGCGCATAACTGGTTTAATAACTTTCGGTTGCTGCAACAAACCTGCTGATCTGGTAAGGAGCTCTTTACCATGAACCTGCATAGTTTCAACATTGAACAGAACTTTTTCAGTTCAGACAGCACGAACAAAGCTACAGCTTTCAACCCGCGTTGCCTCGCGTAGGACTGGAAAGGCGTTCCTTTGACACTCGTTTGGTTTAGAGAAGTTACTGCATGCAATTTTTTTCAACATCTTATTCAACGAGTCTGATGTTATTTGTAAGCGCCTTTTCAAATGTCCAAGGTGGTTTTATTTTAATTCATACAGGGTTTTGTTTTTTATTTGACCAAAGGTGGTGGTTGATTATTGACAATCATTTTGAGCCATAAGGTGGTGTTGAAACTTTGTCATCCATCTTATTCCGGTTAGACTGGAATTTTGATTTTTTTAGATCTATAAAATGTAATTTGTATTTATATTGCTACGCATGTAATTTTTTCTTGATTTGCACACAAACAAGTTAATTTTATTATATTGACTGGCGGAACTGCTATCGAGTAAGTACCTACCTAATCAAAAGGCTGCTTTCGAATCTCCTTGTACAGCACAAATCTAGTGATACTATTATTTTGAATTTAGTAGTCTGATTGTTCCAAGTAGGAACTGGATTCAATCATGACGGTCTCAGTACATAACATATTAAGTACGTTAATAATTTATAGTGGGTACGTATTTTATTGATGCGCTTGATCTTCTTCTATGTTAAAGTATCGACAGTTTCTGTGTTTCACTTCAGTATGAAAATAGACTCGTAAGTAATATCAGTCTCCTTAAATTATAAGTTAACTCAGATTAGGTACGTATCATAGTATTGTAACATAAAATAATAATGTACTATGGTATTGTTAATGGTAACATTATATGTACGAGTACATTGCATTGTTGCTACGTACTCTTATTATGTGAAATTCATCCGTCCTACTTTATGATCTTCTACTATAGGTATAGTTAATGCATTCCGTCCTTTCCGAGACTACTGGTTTATTCCGTGCCTACTAGAGAAGTTTCCTTCTTGAAATGCTAGGTAGTGTATTATTTTTGTATTGTAAATGGTTTTACATGTTCAAGGTACTTTTTTAGGTGCCTAATTATTTTTGAAAAAAGTTGTCTTTAATAAAGTTTAGTTGAATATGATCCGTTCATTCATTGAAACCTCTGTACCTAGACGTACTGTATTAACCGGTCACAGGATCCACGGTGTCTCTTCTGGTGATTAAAAAAATGTGTTTGCAACCTGGCGCAGTATGGTATGATGAGCATAGGATACTCAACGATCGAAGAATATGATTGTTATGCCCAAACTACATAATGACGTACTCATTGGCATTGGACTCAGGTGCTGGATTTTGGAGATTTTAGGAGACTACCAATTTTTCTCCTCGGTTTTGCATCCCACTTTTATTGGACTATGGGATATGGGTTTCCTTCCTGTCGGATGCAAGCATCAGGAACCTAATTTGTAATATTAAAAAGGCAGTGATGAGACTGATGAACGCATAAACTGGATGGATATTATTTACTCCAAGCTGTAAATACTGGGCTCTTCCTCCTTGCTGTACCTCAACAGATAGCTTCTACTAAATTCTCATGATATTTGGTGAGTCAGGAATTTTTAGAAGCACCTGAAAGGTAGTTTGAATACCAACCGAAAAAAATTGCTGGATGTCCATCACCAATTATTAATCGCGATTCCAAAGGTTTATTATTAAACATTAGGTAACCCATCTACTCATTTGTCATTTCTTAAAACGGTTCGGCTCCTATAAAATCATTCCAACATCAATCCACCATGGTGATGAAATTAGATAGATCAATGGTAGATAAATTTGTTTAACGTGCCCAAATTTTTCGCTTCTGACCAATGTTCGTATTTTTGGGTGATGCAGCGGCTATCCAGGTAAATATCAAAAAGGCTCTTGATTCTCCTCCTAGTGCACCAACAATTTCTTTTATGTAAACTTCTGATATTGAATGCATTTGATCGTTTCAGACTAAGTGGTGCTTCCTGGAAGTTATTCTCATGTTGGGCGAGACCAACCAGCATTCTCAGTAAGCTATTTAACCAATTTGACTAACCTGTCAACCAATCAGCAATTTCGGGGTCCAGAAAATCTTACTCTTTCGCCGAGCTTTCGTGAAATTTATTTACTTCATGAGGACCTGTAAGACAAAATAATGTATTGTAGTATGTTTATTTTATTGGTGGTTTTTGTTAAGGCTTTTCTTCTTTCTTCGACAGGTGGGGAACAGTTTTTGAAAGTTTGTTGGATGTGAGTGGAAGTCCTAAGATAGGTAGTTTAACCCTGAATTAAGCGTTGAGGTTATATTATTTTATCTTATTGTACCTGATAAAGTAATTACATTTTACGAAAGCAGGGTGAAAGAGACAGTTTTTTATAAGACCCTTATCCCGATATTGCTCGCTGGTTGATCTTCATAGTTGGCTTTTCCTACCTAAGTACCTTCCCAGTGGTTCTGATACTGGTAGCAAATAAGAGAGTAATATTTGTAAATTGTCATATCCTGTGTTTGGCTAGGTGACAAGTTGGGGAGGAGCTATAGCTCGAAAACGGACATCACAGACCCCTTTGACTCCCATTTCCTCAACTCGATAACCCTCGAGAACATCAAGTCGAGCATCCGTCCGTGGATCATCAAGCGAGTTGACAAATGTATCTTCCGCGAGCTCACTTTCCAGGCATTTATTTCAATCATCCTAGCAAATAATTAGAATGCTTAGTCCATCCATCAAAATGGATAGAAAAGTGGTAGAGGTGACAGCATTTACTGATATGCAGTTCTCATGGAATACAGAAACAGTAAAATCATCAAATAATGAATGAAAACCATCTCCTATGGAATGTTGTGTACCTGGTGATCTTACTAGCAATAGATACATGTGCAGGTCGACAAGTTCGTCTTGGACATTCTGGCCAGAGCTAGATTAGTCCTCGTCAGTTGCCCTTACGCACTCCACCCCAGTTCCCTACTGCCAGTGAGAACACACTCTGAAACACATCTACTCCCACCAGCCTTGTTATACCCAGAATGTCCAAAACTAACTTGCCTAAGCAATTCAGGAGCTCAACAGACGGTAGCTTGGTTGGGGGATTGTTTAGTGTGCCCTTATACTCCTCCAATCAGAGCCTCCCTATCAACCAATTTTTTAAGAAAGTCTAACTTTTGCGAAGACATTACCTAACAATTGTGGAAATCAAGAATAACTGTAAATCTATCAATTGAAACCCTGACATGTAGGGACGTGGGTGTAGCCCGTGTATGAAAGAGTTTTGAAAAATTTTTGATTTGATAACAAAATGAGTACTACCAATTTTTCTAGCCTTTTTCTTCATGGTGCAGAGGCCCAGCTGCAATATTAGGGGAACGAAAAACTAACATGCATTGAGAATTTGTAACAGGAGCAGGCAGCCGTGTTCAATCGCCTCCTGATGGTCCACTGCTTCGAATTGTTCCTCTACTCGAAGTATTTCTCTGCCAAGCGATCCATGTTTGACTGTGAGGTGGCGCTCCCAGCTTTGTGCAGCCTCATTGACCGATCACTCATCAACGGAGCCAAATCCTTCGTTATAGGTGAGCTTTACTCACCGAATTGGCATAATTGCTTAACAGAGAAGGTGCATTCATGTGGTTGGCTAAAGTTATTGCTACAAACCAAATGTAGGAAATTAGGACACTATGGGAGGAGGAGGGGTTGAAGAGGTCCCTGCATTCAACGGGAACGTTTTTGGAATACTAGGTAATGCTCAAAGCATTAGAGCTTTGCAGCATCTGAGTGTAGGTAGTGGAGTGGGGACGCCTTGAGTGGCCAAAAGTTGGGCATGTTGACAGAGATGGACTGTACTCTACTTATTAAGGACAGAATTAAGTGGGTGTACTTTTATAGGTGGTTTTATAACTTAAAGAATTATCAGAATTACTCAGGCATTCGGAGACAATTTTGGAGTTGTTATACTCTTTTTAATAAGTGATAGAACGATTTTGGCAATAAATAGATGGATAGATTTTTCACTCATAAGACTTTGGAGTAGTAGTTAACTATATAACAAACGGAATAATACAAGGCATTGCAAGAAATGCAGAAAAATTTCATTGTATTCCATAGGTACTTGCCTAATTTTTCCACTAAGAAAACCTCTGGTTTTCAAGTTGAAAATTGAACAATATAGCATTAGGTTTGCCATTCTACAGAAATTTGTATCTGTTGCTTGTATCAATAAGGTTTGAAGTAGTGACATGAAGTTCTTCTGACGACAGGGCTATCACAGCTCAGCCAGCTGGCTGCATTGTCCAAACTGGTGAAGGAGTCCGAAGTGGAGATTTTCCGGGAGCTCCTTCAGTCGCGGAACGACTTGCTGTTCGACGACTTGAAAGAGGACGGTAGTTGCTTGATTCTGGATGAAGACATGGTCTCAGACTTCATAGAGCCGTCGGACAAGACTCAGCCCTACTCCTTGTCACTTCTGGGACCACCTGCTCCCGCTTCAGCTGTCTACCCCCTCATGATGGGAAGAGCCAAAGCTCTACAGAGCCTCGATAAAGGGGAAGGAAGTGACTCCGTTAGTTCACATGGATTAAAAAAAAAGAAACCAGCGACAATGAAAAAACGTTGTCTATTTCCACGAAAATAATATATATATGTAATGAAAAAACGTGGTCTATTTCCACGAAAATAATACATATAATGAGTTTCAAAGTTAAATCGATTTTGACGGTTAGTCCATCATCAGTAACAAACGAGTTTTTGTTTGTTACTGATGATGGTCTAACCGTCGAAATCGATTTAACTTTGTAACTCATTATTTTCGTGGAAATAGACAACGTTTTATTCATCATCCCCGGTTTCTTTTTATTGAAATGGGTTTCCACAACTTTGTCGTGAGTCATATAGTTCGTATCACATGGGTTACCTATTTAATTCAACTCTTGAACATCACCTAGAGCTGCGTTCACATGGGCGGGCCAATACCGGCCATATGGAATGGTAACAGTTCGTGATGTTGTCTGAAATGCCTGTTTCGACAGAGCAAAGGACACGTTGCTAACAGTTCGGGAATTTTCACCTTCACTATTCAGATTTCTCAGGTTTTTTTTTACATTAAAGGGTTTGCGCAACCCATTTGGGCAGGTAAGTATCTAGTCCAAAGTCTGAGTTTGCTTAGGCTATAAAAACAGGGCTACACGTGTTAAAACTAAGTTAACGATCTTCAGTAATGCTCAGCACTTTGTTGGTGTTGCTCTGCATGGTTTTTGTTTTTTTTAAATTTTTTTTTTGGAATTTGATTGAGGGCTTGATTCCATTGCTAAGGGTATGGAGAGAGTCCATCAAACTACTCCGCACCACCCCTACTGGGTGACGTGCTGCTGCTGCTGAGCCGTATTAAACCTGAACTACACCAGAATGGCCTACCGATCAGAACGCTTTCAATGCACCTACCAGATTTCAGGCTCCTGAATTATATTTACCTTCTCCGAAACTAGCATTAGAATTTCTGTGTTGTAAGTGATCTGTACCTACCTGTATTCCTTTTGTGCTGTCAGGTGTGGTCTGTTTTTTGTTATCCACTTGCCGACATCTGCTCCCAAGACTCTTTTACCAATATTGTCAACATATTGGAGGAACCTGGTTTCTCTGCTGGTGGAACTATCCACGTGATAATCAACTGTGAACACGGTATGTGGACAGCGGTGCTATATGATGAATATGTGGTCTGACTGATCTGTAATGAACGTGACCCCACCCTTCATAATGTAACAGTTGAAACTCAACAAAGGAATCGCTAGGAGGGCGGAAGGTACCACAGATTATCGAAAAATTTGATAATGTGGAAGTTAAGTGAACATTCATAACTACCACTGTTTATGATAGGTACTTGATCTTTTCAAGTCAGCATGGAAAACGAATTACTGAATACACTACATTCTATGAACTTTCAACAACTTTGAGTTGGAATATTCCAGAGCTTTTCCCTTTTTTATTCTTTCTATTGGTCCTATTAGTCTTAGTTGGTACGTACACAATTTCAATGTTACCCAATGACTGTTGATAATTATAATATTCATCTTTCATTAATACAGCCACTAAGTAGGAGGTGAAAATATTTATGTTTAGAATCATCTATTGGTGCTTAGGGTCAGTGGCGTATAATGTAGTTTACAAATTTAATGGAGGGGGGGGCTCCCCCGGACCTTCGTTAACTGGTTTACTGAACTCTTGTTTTGGAGCTATTTCGAGACTACAGTAGTTCTCTCTTATATTAGTGCTGCTGTTTCATTCAAGTTAGGTACCTATTTATTTATTTTCAAATAGGGTTTCTTTTTCAGACGGTTTGGACGAAGAGTCTAAGTACTCGATCGAAAGCTCTTCAAAGCTTATTAAACTTTTAGCTGACAAGATAAAGGCTCCAGTCATCCACGTCAAGGCTGAAGAGGTGGATTCAGTGGTGTATGTTATGAATTTGGTGTCTGATTTTCGAGCTAATCATAAAAGGTGAGCCCTCCCAAGTACATAACCCCTATAACGCTGTCCTTTATAACAAAATAACGATATATTGCAGTAAATAACTCAAGATGGAGAAAGAGCAATTTTAGAGGGTTACAAAATTTCTTTTTTTTGTCCAAATTTTGTTCAATAACGGATATTAACGTGTTGTTCGTGTCAGAAAGGCTAGACTGTTTCCACCAATAGAATAACGTGTTAGGTAAACTGCTAAGAGAAGGAGAATAGTTAACTCAAATCCCGCTATAGAGCTGGTGTATCTTAACTGTTAGGATGTATAATACATTACGTAATTGTTTCCATTAAGTAGGTACTCAACATTTGAGATTCACGGCAGGTTATTATAATTTTCTTCCAGTCTGGTTTTTATTTTAGTATTTCATTGAATCTATTAATGTGTAGTTGTCAGCAGTGAAAAGCCAATGGGGAACTTGCATGGTAATTTTTATTACCTACGTAATTTGGAAGATCTTAATGAGGGCTTTCCAAAAAGGTGGGTTGAAAGTTACCGAAAATGGGTCTTGTAATTTGAACCGAACTGACGTCACGCGCTCCCTTTCAACCCATTTTCTGGGCAAACCAGCCGTAATTTCTAGCTGAAATTGGCACCAGGGGATTTTGAAGGGCGCTGAATGAGATTTTGAGGTTCAAAATGCAAAATTGCTACCAATGTAAGTTCTCCATTCCGAAGCTTCGCTTTGCCAACAGCTAATCAGATGTCAATTCACCTGATGGGTCATTTCACCCGGTTTTTATTTTTAAATCCCTCTCATTTAGGAACTACGGATATAAAATTCTATCTGATTGTTGCCACCTTTCTTCCAACGATAAGGAGGAGTCAGAAATAAAAAGTGAAACCTGAATGTTTGTTTTATCTCTATCATAGTCAACATTTTCGGATTTACATAATTTTAACACACTTTAGTTACCTAATTGATTCAGTCAGTCGGTTAATCTTTGTAAAGTACCTACTTAATTCCATAAATGATTTTCCGTGTATTGTACATAATATTGTATTCTAAGTACTTATTATTAATTATTAATGGTGGATTTCACCATGTTCGAACTAAAGTCCGAGATAGCT
>JAEMON010000010.1:19068269-19078269 GCA_030264115.1 Lygus lineolaris
AATCCACCATAAGTATCATGTCCACTATCCGCAGCTTGATGTTCACATTACATGAAACATTGAGGATGGTCTAACAAGCGGAAACTGGTTAGTGCTCAATTAACGATTTTCAAATAGAATAAAGACGTTTACCTACATTATTCTGACTCTTCCTTATTATAAACTACCGATTATTGTTTTTAACGGGCTTCAAAGTACCATTTTTCCAAGAGTTCTGAATGATTTCTTGCGCCAGAAAAAATTTACGAAAATTTCCCATTGAATCGAAGTTGGCGGGAAGGTTGCGCCGAAGGTGTTTTCACATTGGTTTCTATATGGAAGGTTAGAACATGGCCATCTAAAGGAACCAATTATTGGTTGTTCCAGGGACATTGTAGTGAATCTGATGGGAGGTTCACAATCACGGCCACACAAGAACGTTGCACTGGCTGGCTTCATCAAAGAATTCCTCATAGGAGGGAAGGATCCTCTTGTGACAGTTTATAGCAAAGAGCTTATTTCCAACAAGGTACCTACTTGAGTACCATATTTTTAAAAATAAGGTACTTACCTGCCTACTTTCCTTGTTACAGCCCAAAAATGTTCGATCACTTCCCACAAAATAACTTGACAGAGGTGCAAATGGCAGGCAATCATTACAGCACGGATCAGCGCTGCAAGTTTTCAGTACCTTCTGTGAACTAATATATCGGGGAAAATAAATTATGTCATAAGTGGGGCCCTTGCTCCATGGCTTTAGTGAGAGGGGTGCATCAAACAACTCCCAGCGTTCCCTAGTGGGTGACAATTTGTAATCTGGATCACATGGTCAAAGTTGTTCTGCAATCTGATAGGCCAACAACCATCAGTACCATACGGACAGTTTTGATATTTTATAGCCATCATAAGGTATCACAAATTATGGGGTATTCATGGTCCAGGATATTCGACGTCGAATCGTCGAATTGGAACTTTCGAAGTGAGCTAATGCGCATGGCTCCGATTCGAATTTACCACGGGCTGGAGGCGTCGAAAATCAGATTCGACGTTGAATATTGGAATGCAGCAGCGATCCTAGCGGTAGCTTCGAATTTCTACCATTCGATGGGGAAAAGTGTAGAAGCCTCGTGATACCCGCTAGTATCGAATATCAGATTCGATATTCGACGATCGAATCATACCATGAATACCCCTAAAATAAACCATGATATTGTAGTCATCCAAGGTCCACAGAGGTTACAGTTCAGGTGGGATCATTGGCTACTGTTCACACATTAGTCTTTAAAATCTCCTTGTGCTGGGATCAACCACCTCCCTCACCAATTGGCGAGGTAGACCAGTCCCTGGGTAGTTGAGTAAAACAATGAATTGATCTAGGTTGAGGGATAGGATAAGGGGTGCAACTTGTTAAAGAGGGATGACTGCGCAGTCACAGGGTTTGTTCCAACAGCTCCTTGTTCGATGATGTATCTTATCTGGTTAGAACCTACTGAGCACATTGCTAAGAACATGAACTGAATGTGCGCATTGGGGTGCTGCGCAGATAAAATACTTATATGACCTAACAATGACCATTGCTTTGACTTCATTGAGGTCATCCCTATTCAATAAGTCATCTAGATCATCACTACCTATTCCCTCTTCGTTGCACCTATCCATTGTTTTACTACTGCACTGTGCATAGCCATATGTGTATTCGGTGACACTGCAATGGAGTAGGTATGGTGATAAATCCTCCTTTTTTCAATAGGTGATATCAAAATGGGAGCTAGACGACAGGAAAGAAACTTACTTGAAGAAACTCGTGAAGGATCATGCAAATCCTAAGGTTGTGAGCGTTAAGAAGAAGTCTCCTGTTCTTGAAAAGGTGAGTTTCTTGTACAGATATTGCCCATTGCCGTCCAATTCAGGCGATCACATGCATGATGACAGCAGTAGAGCTAGTCGTATTTACACTACGTATGCTGTCAATGACATCAATTTATTGTGTGATTGATCCAAACTGTTAAAACTTAATCACGGCTTTCAAAGGATTCCATGGTGTACCTAGTGGTCATGGAGCTGGTGAAGGCGCCTCTTGAATTACATATTGCATGTTGAAATCTTGGGTGGTACTGTTTTTTAACATGGAAAATATTTTTACTGGAGGTAATCCAGGTTGGAGACCGTCCATCATTCCAAAGGCCAGACCGTCCCCACCCTTCCACTTCTCGCTTCCACCTTTCACATCAGTGATGCCAACCCGTAGTGTAATTACCGTTTTGTACAGTAGATCCTTCGTATGTTGTGTGACCGGGACCTATACAGTATAAAACCAGGCTAAATATACCGTAATTTGGGCTTAGGGCTATCCTCTTACTAACCTCCCATGTAGCCTTATATTTCAAAGAATTATACTTTTTTCTACATGACCATGTATCCTCTGTTATTATGTATCTATTAGAAAAAAATGTTCCATGTTTCGTTGACCTAAACTGTAATAATCCCGTATTTAATTCGACAATAAATGTACCATCATGAACACAAACCACTGGCTGCTGGACTCCCCCTACGGTAAAGTGGTTTTTTTTCTTGTTCCACTGCTAACGGTGTTTGAATTTTTTCTCTTGCAACTTAGTTCTGTGATCTATTACTCTCTACTTCTTGCTACTTTTACTAGGTAATGAATCAATGGGGTATAGTTTTATTACTTAAATTGGATCATCAAGATATGTAAAGTCCTGTGATAGCTAACTGTTCTGCACCTCGTCTCGCATGTTGAGATGTCAATTTTAGAGAATTAAATTAATAAATTTGGATAGTACATAATTGTGTACTTATGGATTTCAGAGGGTCAAAGAGCCGTTGACTGGTATAAATACAGAGATGATGTGTCAAATGGTCACCCTGTTAGATACATTCCAGGTGATGAAGAATACGGCTAGTGGTTCCAAAGGAAGTTGTGCGAAGGAGACTTCAGATTCTGATGCTACAGTGCCGTTTTCATTGAAACCAGCGCTAGAAAGCGGGGTATTTGGCAATAGGTTAGATTGGGAATCGTGTCCTTCGTTGGCTTATGCAACATTGTTACATGTGAGTTGTGTTGTAGCTCGGTGTAGGCACCTTACAATTAGCCTTATTTTTGGACTCAGAGTAAGCTAAGGAGCACATTGAGCTGCATCACACAGTCCATACGCAGTGCAGCGCAGGGCAGGCAAGTGTGAAGAAACTGCTTCACGCAGTTTGGATCGCACATTGAGGGGCAGTATTGTGAAGCAGTGAAAACGAGTGGGCTGCGTGACACAGTTTTTGTGGAATTTCCACAACACGAGTGCCAGACGTGCGAGTGTGTCAATATGCGCCCCTCCGTTGGAATGCAGGTGCTACAAAAACTTTGCTGTGCTGCGCTGCGTTGCCCGTGTCTCAATGTGCGCCTAGCCTAATAGGTCACTACTTAGTTCCTATTGTAAAATACAGTAAACATAGAATCTGAGTGAAATACTGGGGACTCCATAAAATGTTCTCTTAAAAGCGAAAAAACATCTGCCAAGCTGGGAGGGCAGTATAGCTTTCACTCGTAGAACTTGACAAAGACGTATGTGCATAAGTGTGGGAGACAGGCTCCCATTCAATGGTAGTGTCCTTTGTACCTCCTGGTTTTCCTGCCAGTCCACACCATTACCATTTGGAGAAAACTCGACATAATGCCCTGAATTACCCCCTTCTGATCCAAAACGAACCATGCACTAAAGGCTGGATCACACAGGACGCGTTATAAAGCGGCGCCCAGGGAACACGCGTTCCCCAACATTCAGCGATATAGCTAATTCACAGACTCCGTGTTATATCGTACAATATATGAGCATGCGACCCAGTATTGTGCGTGTGCTACAACGGGAGTTCGCGGTTTTCTGAAGCGCGGATTACTTCTGATGACTCTGATGAGGAAGAAGCTCTACTTCTTTCTTCTTAGCTACTTCTTCTAGCATTATTAGATGACGGGAATAGACGGTATTGGGCGCACCCAATCAATAAAAATAGAGAAGGGCTTGGGGAATTCTTGTGTAAATCATGTGAAGTATCACATAAATGAACGAGCTTCCGCACTTCTTGAATGAGAGCCTCAGTTTCCTCACTCATCTCAAGATAAACTGGAAAAGAAAGGAGGAGAGCGCCCTTAGCGCGCGTTATTTTGCGATTTTGTACAACTCCTACGGTTGACGTCGCGTTACTGAAAGTATTGCTGAGTCTTAATGACGTGTGTGTGGCGGGGATGATGCAATGTTACATCATACAACCATATCGCCGTAACGTGACGGTACAGGAACGCCTTACGTCACGTTATAACGCGTCCTGTGAGATCCGGCCTTAAGTGTGTGTACCTACCAAATTGTGTTATTTCACGGTTCACGAATACAGCTCTTGCCATCCAAGTTCAAGTTCATCTGTCTTCAAACATAATTATCCTGTGCCGGTCAATGTCAGGATTATTTTCTTATCTCCTAATTCATTTTAGCTTCAAGATTGGCGTCGAATTTAGGATATATGCCTGCGCTTATAGGGTGGCCTCGTGCCTACAGTCTGTATAAACTAGTGACTGTTTACTACTGTGGTCAGAAGCCCTCATTGTCTTATCTCGTGACTTTCTTGTCGTTCCAAAATCTTGAGAAATTAAAAACAATCGTTTTTCAGGAAGGTTACAACGTTCAAGTTTGCAGATCAGCTCTCGGACCTGCGAGTTCAATAGATGACCCCAGAATTTTGGTACCTGACAGCCTCAATTGTCCTGGCCAGTTTAAACTGCAGGAAACCCCTGTTTCTCCCTTTGCGATGGCAGGATTGCAAATTGGATACTCGACGACCGGAGATAATATTTTGGCGGTTTGGGAAGTTCCTGAAGAAATGGAACCATCAATACTCCACGATATCACGAGCAAGTACTTTAGCCTGGGAAAGCTTGAAGAGCAACTGGAAATCAACGTTGTTTTCATAGTGCCATGTTATTTCAAAGGTTGGTTAAACCCTTGGTTCAACCTAAGTCACCTGAGTTTAGATGGGTCAATATTGGTAGGAGAGGGCGAAAAGAAAATTGGGCAACCCTGTCGTTTGCCAAGAAAATTTATAGAAAACTTACAATCGCTTCTCGAGGATGAGGAACCTGGATGATTATAGGCATCAACCTGAAACCTGGATGTGTTTTGGTTGACCAAACATGGTTGATTTGGTTCATTCCAGCATCAACTGGAACCTGGTTTATTCCCCATCAATCTGAAATCTGGTTGATTCCTGGAACCTGGTTTATTCCGCATCAATCTGAAACCTGGTTGATTCCTGGAACCTAGTTTAAGCATCAACCTGAAATATGGTTATGCGTCAATCTGGATAATTTCAGCATGAACCTGGTTTTGGTAACTATTTGGAACCTGGCTGATGTTTGCCATCAACCAGGAATGTGGATGATTCTCTCGTCAATTACTTGGAAAATGGCAGTGCCCTCTTCTCTTCTCGCCGAATGTGTTTTCCTCTATTTTTCAACCGCCTACATTACTCAAACTTACTCAAGTTCACCACGAACATTAACAGGCGCTATAATATGAATAACATAGCATCCTTCAGCAGGAACATAGTTGGTCACTGAATTGTTGGCAAATTCGCTAGAGAGCGTTTATAACGACACTATAGAATCAGGTTTCATTCAGCTGGACTACCTCTCATCTTGGTGTGGTTCCGCCCTCCAATACAGAGCTTCCCTTGTAGTAGGCAAAGTGGATAGTTAACTAAGGGATAGATCATACAAGAGCCTTCTCTCACAGGATGTCAAAGCTACAAATGAAGGTGTGCAGGGAAACCCTGGCCTGTGCTTCAGAGGTGAAAGCAAAGGCCTGTCTGTTTATTCTACCTACCTAATTGTTACTTATTGCTCTTTTACTTCTTGGCTCTTCCCCATTTACAGTTCCTGGTACTGAAAAATCTCGTCTGTACGTCAGTAGTCAACCCAGCCAAGTCCTGGATGTCTGTGAAGACTGTGATATCCTCACTGGCTTCAATGACCAGCTCTACAACTGTAACGTGGTTGTCTCCAGTGTGTCTACCCCGGCCAACCTTTTCCATCTACTTCGGCGACACGCACACTCTCCAATCCCCAAACCGCTCATTGTCTTTGTACCTAACGCTTCTGACGGGACTTCTAGAATAGATGAGCTCACAGGGGATACTTGGTTAGTTGAAAATTATACTTACCTAGGTGAACAGAGTAGGCCTATAAAAATATAATTCACAATTCCAGCTACTAGTAAAATGAGAGATTGCCTCCGTTCGCTCTACAAACTTTTAAACCCTGGTTGGAAAACCCAGTCCAAATGGTAAGAGGTACCTTTTTAAAAGGTACAGATAAATGTAGGATGATTACAGTGTTGATTTGGTGGATTGCCTGTTACAAGGCAAAAGGCAGATTAACCATCAAAAATGCAAGGTACCTACCTACCTGTATTTATGTGGCAGCAGACTTCCAGTTTGGTCTTGACAAGTAAAAATTGATGTTTTGTTGGTAACAAGGTGATACCTTACCTACCAACTTACCTACCTGTTCTTTTTCAACGATGTTATTATGAATAAGAGGTTTTCTATGGCACCTATTTAAATCTGGGTTAAGGAATTAGATTTAGGATATCTATTACTATATATATATATTCTATATCTATTCCGTCAACTTGAAATCGTTCTTCCCTTGTGAAGGTAAGGGGAAATATCATCGAATAAAGGTTAGAAAAGAAGAAGTTTGTAAGTATCAAAGTTCTTCTTGTTACGACACCAGAACGATTTCTGTTGGTTTAGCCGTTCAAGGCTTATAATAAAAACGTGTTTAACCTCTGAACAAAAACATAATTGGCTTTAAAATAATGGATTCCTCGACTGACCTGAACCAGCCATCTCCCATTCCTCAATTTATATTTAGTGTTAATTTAAGTTGTATTTAATAATATTTTTGTGTTTACAGTTTCCACCCTTATATTGGAGACGCCTCTATCTTCGAATCAAACGTGGAAAACGTCATCCTCAGTACTGGCCGGATCCACCGTCAGCTTAGTGAAGAGCGATCTCACCGGAGTCTGGAACACAAGATAGCGTTGGGGCGGCTAGAGCAAATATCTCCCTTCCCGTACAACAATCTGATCCAGGACATGGAGCGGTTCCCTCAGGCCAGGATTTGGTGGGCCCAGGAAGAGGAGGCCGATGACGGGTGTTGGAACTACGTCGAGTCCCGTCTTTTGGGATTGTTTGGAGAAGAGAGGATCGTCCGGTTCCCCGGTCACTATCGACCCAGCTCCTTCCACTCTCCCCTAACCGTTTCTGAGAGAGTGGCGTCCATATATGACGTCATCCTGGACTCCTGAATAGGTTGGTACCTACCCGAATAAAAAGATTTTGGGTAAGTTAATTCATTGGTGTTTTGTGTCATTTCTATATAGGTATATCGAGCCGTGATTTGATCACTGGAGATCGCTCATCCATAAAATACCTAGAGAGATAAAATGGAAATCCGTTTCGGGCCATTCTGAATCGATTCAAGAAATATAACACTTTTTCATCTTTGTGTCCCTCCAGACAATAGGGGTTATTCATGGTCCAGGATATTCGACGTCGAATTGTCGAATCGTCGAATTGGGACTTTCGAAGTGAGCTAATGCGCATGCGCCCCGGCTCCGATTCGATTTACGACCATTCGAATTACCACGGGCTGGAGGCATTGTAAATCAGATTCGACGTCGAATATCGAAATGCAGTAGCGATCCTAGCGGTAGCTTCGATTTTCGACCATTCGACGGGGGAAAAGTGTAGGAGCCTCATGATCCCTCGAGTTTCGAATATCAGATTCGATCTTCGACGATCGAATCAGACCATGAATACCCCTGATATCTTATCCTACGATCGATATTGAAAAATCCGAAAAAAAAACATGAAGATGTCACTAGTTAATATCAAAAGAAGAGTAAGTTGGTCAGAATTTTTAGAGTAGGCACTCTTAAGGGTCAAATTTTGGGTGAAAAATCGCTTTAAAAAACGTGTTTTCCTTTAGGGTTTTGGTAAAAATCACCATCTTAAATATAGGAACGTCGAAATCAGCGCAAAGTTTCCTATAAGAATAACCCACAGTGCCTACAAGTCAAAGGCATATTTTTTACATGTCAAAAATCCCAACTAACTTAACTAGCTGCCAACAAAGGTAAAAAGTTATGGTTTGAAATTTTTATCACAAAATCATCCCTACTGCTTAACTGGATCCCCCCTCGTTCGAGCCTTCATGGGGTACCTACAACTTAGTTTACAGTCAGGCAGACTTCTAAACAGGACATTAGTATTCGTAGACGATGACGAAGAAAAGAGGTCAATGTTGTTATTCCAACTGAAAAGGACCTACTTTTCTGAAATGAGCAACATGACAATGTTGCTGTGTCACCTTTCACGATGTCACCTTCATACATCTGACTCATTGTATCGAGATCATATTTTCAGAAGGTTAGGTAAGTCCCTACTCTTCCAAAAGATAAACAAGCCCTGGTTGGCTAGTAGCTCAAGCTGAGTCCTGTATATTTTCGACATACGCGCGGACTTGTGGGGGGCTTTTGTTGCCTGAATAGGCAAATTAGGAACAGCGAGGAATAACTAATACCTACTTCTAAAACAAGAACTAATACGTGCTTACCAAATACCAATATTGTGAAACAACGTGTAAGATATAGGCACGAGATGGAGCGTATAAGATAGAGATTTGAAATAACACGGATATTATAGGCATTTAGTGATTGCCTAGAGGACTTCACACTTCGATTATTGGTGTATTATATTTCCCAAATCCTTTATATTGAGGGAGAAGGGAAGGTTAGACTAATACACAGAAATACCAAACTGTTTTGGTTATATTCTTGTTACAATAGGAGAAAGGCTCTGAACTTGGAGAGGTTGAAATGGTATAACAAATACGTATTTCCGGGGTTTGAACCACTCAGGTTAAGGGAAAAGATAATTCAGGGTATTCAGATTGAACTTACTTTTTCTATGACCTGATGGAGACTGCAGGAGAGAGCGTTTCAGAGGTTTGTTCATTCAAGAGGTTGGTATTAGTAACTGTTCCTTGGAGTAGCAAACCATGACTCCGTCAAGGGACTTTTTGAATTAAAAGACGTAAAAATGGAAAAATCACCAACATTTATAGCTGAAGTGTTGGTGAACCGGCGGCGTTGGTGGCATGGTTTGCTCATAAAAACATTATTGGAGTATTAGGAATCAGCGCATCGAAATATAGATATTTTTGCACAGATATTCAATATTTTTCTATTGATAGTGCTTCCACCGATATTTACCCATCGATTATGTTCTTTCATCATCATTTAGTTCAAATTTATTCAATAACTCAGGATTTCACTCCAATTTCTTTCAAAAAATAACATTCCTTGATTGATATTGAAGAATTTTCAAATCGAACCTACAGTTTTCGTACCCGCTAGATAGAAAAAGCTCCATTCATGCAGCCTGAGTTTATGAGCGAATTTTCAAAGAATCATTTTGACCGATTTTGTGGGTGTTACTCCTAGGGAATTCTGCGCTGATTCCGAATATACCTTAATGTTCATTCAAGATGGTAGTTTACACACAAAACCTCGAAAAACACGTTTTTTATCCTTTTTTTTCAGAATTTGACCCCTTGGAGTACTCCAAAAATGCTGGCCAACTCATCCTTTTCTTTTGTTATTGACATTTTGAATTGTTTTTAATTTTTTTTTTTTTTTTAATTTATTTCTGTGATCATGTAAAATACATAGTTACCTAGTAACCCAATGTAGCATGTCCTCAAAAGGCCGAACTCGATTCCTGACGCATAACCGTTTCATCCAGTCCCATTAGCTTCCCTTAACTAATAACGTGTTTTTCAGTACTACTTAGCTCCGAAATAATGGACCAGAGAAAACAAAACTCGCAAACCGTAGGTAACAGTTTACAACTCAACATAGTTGAGAGAGAGGGTTCCTAATTCAGGTACCTT
>JAEMON010000010.1:19129599-19139783 GCA_030264115.1 Lygus lineolaris
TTTTTTTTTTTTTTTTGCAAAATGAAGGGTAAGTACCAGGACAGGTTATATGGTCCTATAGTAGAATAAGTTGTAGGCAATACACTCTCCCTTCATCGACCGATCGAAAAAACTAGAAAAATACTAAAAACAGGTATTTATTTGTGGTGGATACCCACATACCTACTTATTTGAAAAATTTCTTATTTGGAGATGGAAATTGAGGCGAAAATGTTATCTACTTTTCAAGGTTTCTTTAAGTAGAAAGGTTTGATGACGTCACCATTAGTTAGCAGGTCAAGGAAGAAAGGGGGATGAGGTGATTGGATGCTTTAATAGCTTTAAATCGCTAAAAAACGTGTTTTTTGAGGTTTTTGGTGTGAGATACCATCCGAATCAGCGTGAAATTTCCTATAAGAATCACCCACAAAATCGGTTAAAATTATTGTTTGAAAATTCGCTCACCAACTCATGCTGCACGAATGGAACTTTTTTATTTTATTCACTAACATTTCACCCTTCTCCCGCGCAAAAATGAACGTGGAACTTTTTGAACGTGGATTTGGTGGGTGATTCTTATGGGAAATTTCACGCTGGATTCCGAATATACTAATATGTTCCTATGTTTAAGATGGTAATTTACACCAAAATCCTCAAACAACGCGTTTTTTAGCGATTTTTTACTACATTTTCAAAATTTGAACCCTTGGAGTACTCCAAAAATTCTGGCCACCAAACTTAACCTTTCTTTTGATAATCATTTTGAAATTTTTAACTCGATTCCTCGGTCAGATATCGTCTGAAATGACACACACACACTCATTGCGTCCATTGCTTACCACTGAAACTGCTAGAGAAAGGGGGAAGAACGAACTCATCCTTAACTCTTTGCTGCACTCTGAGAGGGGCAACTCTTTGCTCTCTGCTCGCACTCTTTCCTAATTTTTCGCTGCTTTGCTCTCTGCTTGCACTCTGTTCTTACCCTTAGACAGGTCAAGGGGTGTGATGTGTGACATAAATATGTACGTTCATTGCGCGACATCAACATGTTGAGTTAGGTCCTCGATAGAAAAAGTTCATGCGAGAGAATCGTGACCCGCGGGTATAGCCCATTTACCACTTTGAGGATTGCGCATTTGTCAAATTTGAGAAGAGCTCAAAATATTGCGGAAATATGTTGAAACTTAATAATTTCATTAGTACACTCTTATTTCTCTAGTAAATGTTGATGTTTGTTTCTCTAGCTCCCCCTCCTCCACTTGCTAACGTGACAGTCGTTCCCTCGACGATCCTTGGAACGATTCATTGGGAGGTTGAGAACGACGGAGGTTACCCCATCAAGTTCTTCACTGCTCATTACCGCCTAAAGCACACACTTCCTGGCCAGCTCCCTGACCCCTGGCACCCAGTTTTGCCGTATGAGATCAACCCCACATCCGTAAGCTCTTTTCCAAATGATATTTAATTAATTTGTGTACTGATTGTGTAATGATTAATGATATTTGTGTACAAATTGTGTCAGGATGATTAATTACTTATTTTAAAATCATTGCAGACTCAAATTGATGTATATCAGCTGGAGCCTAATGCGACCTACGTGTTCCAAGTGTGGGCCACCAACCGTCTTGGGAGAGGAGAGGTCACTGAAGTTGAGGCTCAAACCAAACATGATAACCAAGAAATCGGTAAGTCCTATTAAATTTTTTATGGGTGGAGTCTTAATAGGCAATTATAGTGCATGATAAAAAATACCTAATTGGCACCAGGCTTTCCCTAAACTTGAAAACAAATTGTGAATTTGAAGATTTGGAATAATGACGAAGTGGAGCCAAACATTTTCGTCTTAGGTGGAAACGGTGTAAACCCGCGTGCCCGTACACTGTTGGCATCACGAAGTCCAAAATATTATGTACTTGCCATAATACTTGAGCATTTAAATTATGATCCTAAGAAGCCAACTCTCTATTCAAGAAGAACTAAAAAAAGAAGGTTTTTGAGTTCCCAATAACAATAATTTGGGTCCGACAACGATAGAGGATTACATGGTTAGCCAATATGGTTAAATAGATGCTATTTAGTAATAGACCATTTGTGCGCTTTGATTTCTTCTTTCTATTTCTAATTGAGTGTAATGAATTGTGTTGGATTGATTGAATGGAAATATAATTGGTAGAATAATATGTAAGATCTTCTTTTCAAGAATTTATAATTTATAATATTTCTTCTTTTCAAGAATTTATAAGTTCAAGAAAACCATGTATTCATTTCATGAAAGAAAATTATTACCATTTCATTTATTCTTTCACTATTTGTATTTATGTACAACATGTATTTTGCTGTGTTTATTACCAATAATCTATCATTTAAAATTATTTTTATTTCGAATAGGTACGTATGCAAAAGTACTTGCTCGTCGCCAATGCTTTTGTATTCGCAGGTGTATTTAAATAGGGTTCTTACTGTTACCAAAAATCATCCATCCAGCAATAGGCTCCAAAATACTTTATTTCTTTATCTAATCTTGTCATTCAATTATGACTTGTTATGACTCATAACGTTTTATGTTGATTCTCAGAGCTGGCTAGACATCTGCTGGAAGGAGCAGAAACCTTCGACACGAGAGTTTGGGTGGCTGCAGTGGCCATTGTCATGGGTACTCTCCTTGTATTGGCCACTGCTACAATCTACGCACTTTATAAAGAATGCCGTATTCCTGCTGTGAGAGGTGAGCTCTTCATAATAAAGCTCGAACCTAAATTCCTAGAGGAGAATGAATATAATGAAATGGCCCGAATTTTTAATGAAATTAACACTGGTTCGGGGTGACGAAGTATTAGTATTAAAACCCACCACAATTTTGTTACTTAATGAATCACATCATTTCCTATACAAAGCTCACTTATTTGTCTCCTAATTTCCACGATTTGGGGTGCCCCTGACATGAGCTGTGGTCACAGCACCAGGAAAAGTTGAAAATTGGAGGAACTGGGGCTGCGATGAGAGGAAGTGAAACTCGGGAGGCGAGGCGGGCTCGAGCTCACCCACCACTTGTTCCCATCCCTAGTATAGTCATTGAATCTGAACTGCGCTTTACATTCTTCATGTATTCTGTATTTATATATTACAGTCTTTATGTATACCGTGTATAACATTCTTTAAAGTTTGTATTACATTCTTTGTAGGCTTCTTGCATGGATAATTGTGTCTCCCCGTACAAACACTCTTTCAAACCTACACCTTGGAGATGGCAGGTAGCTACCATTGTTTCCGGGAAGGTTGCACGTTAGGACTTGATTTCCCATTCGTGGGAATTTACACTCGTTGTGGAAGTGGGGTCTCACGAAGCACTCAATATTCATCCCGAAATTACTCAGTGATGCGAAATGGAGAGACTGTTTAAATGAAATAATTGCTTGAAAAGTGGTCATTACATTGCTTGAACTGTCCACTCGACCTTTTTTAATAGAAAACTTCAAATTGGTGTAGCCTTCCCAGAACATGCTGAAGGTAGGTAGGATTGAATATTTGAAGAATTAAGTATCAATTTCCAATATAGGGCTTTTCTTTTAACCTAGTTTTCTCACCTCACGGATAGGCACTCAGCACCGTAATTTCACTCTGTTTGAAGATAACGGATTCCCGAGTCATTTCTTGACCTAATACAAAAAAAACACACAATGTAGGTGGCATATGAACGCTGATATTCTGGGGAAGTTCTCTGTGAATGGCAGCTCCTAACAGCCATTCCGAAAGGATTTTCAAACTCAACAACGAAGGTGGAGAATTTATAAAAGCTTGATTTTTGTATTTTTTGGGGGTTGGAACATATTTTGAGTCCGTATTATTTCGTTTGCATGGGTATGGAAATATGGATTGAATGTAGTTTCTGGATTTGGGGCCACCCTGAATTTAACGATCATAAATATTACAGCTGGGTCGCTCAGCCGCATTGGTGGACTGTTTATTCATGTTATCTAGAACTTGGAGGAATCTCCTTTTATTCTATTCTACATCATCGGGTCTACACGGCATTTCTGTATTCATGTACTGCTTCCCTCGAGGCCTCAGATGGTGTATCTTCCTCTATCTTGAAACCATGTGGCATGTGATTTAACCCTCTACAAAGGGTGCTATTTTCAAGGATCGATTGTCGGAAGATAGCGTGACTCAACGAGCTGATCTCATCGACCCTTCTTTGTCCTGAGGTCAACAAGCCCCCCCCCCCCCCCCCCACCCCACCCCTTTCCCTCATCATTTCCTCCTTAGGAATTTTTATCTAACACCATTAGACTTGTCTCTCATAAATCTTTCGGGACGTATTCGTTTGAGGTCGTCTTTTCACAATGCTACTTCAACTAAACCATCTGATTGATTTTTATTTGGAATACTCACCAATGTTGCTATGCTGCGTTATAAATTCGAAATTCTGACACTTTAGTCGAACAACGTTGTACCTGAATACTAATGTTGATCATTTTCCTCAGTATGTTTGTATAACTACCCCTCCTCTCCTACAGGTATATCAAACATCAAGTTGTTTGATTTATGAAACCATCAACATTGAGAGGAAAGGAGTAAAACTAATACGACGTTTGTCGCTGAAATGTCCCCATGGTTCCCCTTGGGTTTCATATATGGTGCCTGAGTCAAAGTCACATTCCCTTGACAATTCGATCTGGGTAGGTTGGTACAGTTGTGGAGTATCTCTGAACCCGCTAGATGGTGACCAAAACGAATTTTGAATGGGGTGTTTCAGTCGATTTAAAAAAATATCTATCTGAATGACAGCATTCCAGAAAGGTGCAATTATGATGTGTATCCGTCGATTTGGAGTGTAATGAGGTACGAATATTACGTCATGAACCCGCATCGGGGGGACCTCAGCAACATCATGATACCATGACGTCATGCGGGAACATTTCCGTCCGTCTTGTGACGAAGCGGTAGTCAACGTGGTAGGCAGAGTTTTTCAAGGGCGCTGAATCTGAATTTGAGGTCGACAATTCAAAATTCCGACCCACTGGAATACCCAAATGTCTGAGCCGAAGAAAAATTAAAAGTGACTCTGCCCCCTCAATTTTCTAAAGAACCAGAAAATCCACTTTGAAATCTCCGGGAATCGTGATCATGTTTCTAACTAATTACCAATCAGATGCTGGAAACACGAAAATGAATCGATTCCCGCGAACAGCAGCGAACTGAAAGTGATTCACGATCATATTCCATTCACTAGCTAGAAACCGGTCTGAAACACGGTAGTGAATCAATCGCTTCTTCGATTTTCAAGTACCTACATCTATCGTAAACACCTAGGTACCTACTTGTTTTTTAATAAGTAGATTTTTTTATTGTAGTAGTAACTGTGGGGTAGGATGGGGCCTACTTGAGAAACTCGAAGTTAATCCCGGCCACGTTCTAACCAAATTTCAGTCAAGAACCAGAAACACGACAGTGAATCCCCTTTTCCCATTTCACTTTATTTTCAATACCTAGGCAGATATGAATGAACTTTGAAATCGAGCGCGAAAGAAATTTGGTTTATAGGTCCCATCCAGGGTGTAGTTGGTCCTCCAAGGTCTCTGTAATTAATTTCTTAAAGGCCAAACTATTTGCGCAATACCATGTTTGTGCAAACTGAGACGCCTTGAAGAAATTGCTTACGGTACCTATGTACTTGACATGACGAATAACTGGAACAATAATACCTACATTTTTAAGTACAACTTTCTGTCTGATCAGTAGGTCGATATAACTTCTTATACAATAGAAGTTACTATTACAGGTTGGACACATTTAAAAAAGGAAAATGAACTGGTAGGTAGATATTTTGAATAATAAACGATCTTTATCTTTACTTATCTTCTCATATTATTACTTGATTCACTTTCGTACCTCCTTCCTTTCGTTTTTATCAGAAACAAATAAACCAATAGTTTTAAAATTGAAAATTATTTTTCATTTTTTTCACAATAAGATGCTTAACCTGATTATTACGGAGTTCCTAGAAGTGCTTTTCGATACGAGATACGAAGTTTCACATCGTGGACTGTTGTATCGTATCGTAGGAGCATCTCCGCATGCGCAACCGGTTACGAAATTTCGTATCGAGATAGGACGTCGTATCTCCTTCAGAAACTTCGTAAAGTTCATAAAGATACGACACTTCAGGTACTATGTAAAGTGGCGTCGTATTGCAGAATTACCTTCCACACCGGTAACAAGGCACATTTCTTTCAAGCTGATGCTCAGCATACACCTGAAAAACACTATTGAGGTCTTTGGCAGACAATAAACCGAGATTAAATTAATTAAAGTATTCGTGCATGATGAAAAATGTCACTTTACACTACTTACGACACTAATTTCACGATACGGAAAAATATTGGGTTTGACAAGGTTATCTTCCACTTTGCTCATCCGAGCCAATACAATACGAAAATTGGATGCGAATCTTCATATCGCTCGTGGGATCCCTTGGGAAATCTCTGTCGATTATGTACTTATCTTTTACTTATTTGGACTACTTCAATGTTTGTTTTCTCCATAGTACTCGATTTTCAGCTTCTGCGTTACCGTGAAACGTAAAATATCCAATCAATTTAAAACTCTCTTCAAGCTCGGAGTTTAATTATTGACAATGAAAAATGATACTTAAGACTAAAATCTGCAATTCATGGTGAAGCTCATTTTTTTAAATATTTATTGGCTCACCCGGCTTGTAATATTTCTGTTCTTGGCTGAGTGAAGTAATTTTCCTCTCGTGTTAGTTTCAGAGAAAGACGTGGAAACAATGGAGCTGATTCCGAACATAATTTTGAATCCTGGGTACCAGGATTTTGGCCAATCCGAGTGGGCAGAGCCGGACGAGAACTCCAACGACACTACTGCCATTCGTCTGAACAACAACACGGTCATCAACCCTGTGCGGATTTGAATTCCCTCGCATGAGGTATGTAACGTTGATGGGAAAACACGGCTATGAGACTCATATTTTCTTATCTTTGGAAACTTGGGCACCTCAGGGGTAAGTTGATAACAAAAAATATTCAAAGCCTCCTAAAGGTAAGATGATTATAAATGGAGCTGACAAGGTCACCTGGGTCATATCTGAATGAAACAACTGTAGGCTTTTGGGCATAAACGAGGGTCTAAAAGGGTAGAACAAAGAGCTGCGTGGTTCATTGGTGACTGAAGCCTGACTGAGTTCCATCAATATTATAGTCTGATATTATTTCACCTGGCACCTACACTGACTCCTGGACGACTGATTGACCGACTTAATTTAAATGGGCGATTCATCTTACATCTGACAAAGGCTGGTGGGGCAAGCAATATCGTGACTAAAGGAAAGATCGGGTAATGACCTATCGTGTAACAGGAGGGATGAAGATCAGGAATTTGCTGATTGCCCCATTGGTTACTGGTCAATATTTTGATGACATGATCACGTCTGCAGCGTTGGACATTTCAGAAGGAGGTAAAGCCCTTGCATGAAACGATTGCTTCCTCCATTACTTCGGTTGCATTATAAAAGAAAAAACCCTCGAGTTATGATTTTAATTAGTTTTTATTAGTTTCGAAAACCCCATAGGAGGTTTGCTGTAGGAGTATTAAAAGGTAGCCAGCATTAAGGGGTGTAGACCCACTAACCCGCAAAACATTTTCTTCATCACCTTTTCTTAATTTCTTGAAACCTACACTGATTACCAAACAAAACCATAACAACAGTTTTAAGAAATTATTCAACATTTGAGAAAGAACATACCGTACCTACTTCATTTCAAAAACATTCCAAATTTCTGTTCTGAATCCCTGCGAGATTGAACCCCATTTTGAAATACAAGTCGAAAACAATAAATATTTCTATTGATCGGACTTTTCAAATTTCACCAGAAAGCGCCACAATATTGTAAACCATAATTGATTTGATCAAAACGGTGGTTTGGTTACCACACTGGATACGAGATGTCATTCGTCAATCTTTCAATGGAACTAAGATCCCATACGAGTCGCCATGTAAGACTTGCGCGAGACCTAAAAAAACACTTAACTGAGACAGAAAGTAGCACTTTTTTAGATTAATAAAAAAATGCTCAACAATCTAGGCCTGTTGGATTATGAATGAAAAAGACCTCGAGAAATGTTTTTAATTTTTTTATTCAGCAATCAAAAAGACGAGAGCACAATGCGCGGTGGGCGTTATCTTGTTATCACAGAAGACCCCATAGATTATGAGGTCAGCTGTAGGAGTACCAAAAGGCAGGCAATGTTAAGGGGCGTAGACCCGCTTACACTCAGAACATTGTCTTCGAAAACTTTAAATGTCACCAGCCTCCTCCTCCAGGTCCCTATGTTGTAGGATTCACAATCATCTTACTGGTTGCTTGTAGTCGGTATTATGGGGGGCATTAGGCACTAGCCTTCAACTCCTCAAAAATACCTCCATTTTGGAAGGAAGAAATCCTTACTGATAGCAACTAATGAATAATAATCTCTTGACCTTATCTGTTTCAGATCGATCGTGAATCACCTGACCCGCATCGTCCTATCGTGCTCGGCCCATCCATGAGGTTAGTGGCTACTCAGATCCCCCTGTCTGCGTCATTCATGACTATTTGAGACACCTGAAAGTACCTTCCCCATTTTGGTTTCCTTATTAACAGCTGAGAGTACCACGGGAAAACTACTCTCTATTTGATTTACCAAAGAAAAAATGTACCTAGCGAAATACGATGTAGATCTGCCTATTTCAGGGCAGTTAGCGTGTAAAAATGTGTAATTACGTATAGAAGAGAAGCTATACAACGTTTGCCTTGAGAAGATTTTGGCTTGTGCCTGTGAATGAATGATCGATTCTGGTACAATTTTGAAAGAAGAGAGAATAATACTTCGTTTAGCTGCCTAAACAATTAAATGAGTATTTTATTTTGAAAAAGAAAGAACAAAAGTATTTCCTCGAAATACTTTATTTTCTGACATTAATGAAGTACTTTTTATACTGAAAAGGGTGTGTGTGTGTTTTACAGTTTGAACGTTAGCAATGAATGCTAACGGACCGAATTGTAAAATAAGTTGAAATATTTATACTGATGTTCTTTTCATTGATATTTTTGTACTCGTGATATCGACTTTTGAATTTTTGTGACATTTTGCTTGGAGTAACATTTTGTTTTAAAGTCGTCGGCCCTAGTCCTTGAAAATGTCCGGATGTCAAGGTAGTGTTAAGAAGACTTTGCTTTGTCGTCACTTTTCGCCTGCTTATGTACAACTACTGGTGCTTCTCCTTGTGCTGTTAGACTTACAATATTATATATTAGGTACTTTAGGGTTTCTTAGCTTACTTACTCAACTTGACTAAACTCTGCTACAAAGCCTTGACATCTGGGAAAAGAAAGTTTTTTCCTAGGTAGTTACTTCTAGAAAGGTCTCTAATGATGACAAACTATTGAAGATATTTGTGTCTATGTATTTTATTCTTAGGATTCCTCCAGTTCGCTCACCTGCCTTTTCCGCTTGTGAACCATTTGTTGTTGGTTTTTCTCAGTCTGTGTATTATTCGTGACGATGTGTTGTTCAATGGCGGATTGTGACAGTATTGGATTTTTTACGAACATCCTATGAATATGCCGGAAACGAATATTTGCGAGGTTATGTATGTAGATGATTATTATGGTTATGAGTACTGAGACGATTCGCCGAATTTATTAATCTCATGTGTAACTAACCTTTGAAGGGTTCTAAAACCAAATCAAATGTTTGGCTCATTTTTTGCTGTAGGGTTGATGTGTTTTCCCTTGGGCAGCTCCTAGTAGTGTGGCATTACTGTAGGAGTTTGGAAATTTCATTGATACACATTGATTTGGAGCCTGTGTTGAACTGTGTGACGTGTGAGGCATGGACACTATTCAAATGACCAGGATGTCCAGGCATGGGTAGGGCACTAAATCAAGAACTACTCGTAAGTACATTTATTGTACTTACACTAATGGGTTTTAAAGTTTCGTGGTTCCCGGCTCGGGCTACATTTATTAAGACCCTTGAATCAAAGCCATCAAAATCCCCCACCACCTCAACTCGGCCCTCCCTTTGTTCTTCCTTGCTAAGAGCGCACTAGTCAGGGTGGTTCCAGTCTCATTGCAGGCGAAAACTTCCCTGGTGTCCTCACCGATGGCCACCCGAGGAGTTCTCCACGGCTAGTAAGAAAC
>JAEMON010000010.1:19139799-19152095 GCA_030264115.1 Lygus lineolaris
CTGTGTAGGTTTGCCTACGTAGGTAGCACACGGCGCCGCTCGAGTCCTGGACACAGCTGAGGGGGCAGCTTTGCCTTGATAAGGGAGGGTGCTTCGATTTAATTCCAACTTCCTTGGTATTTTGCGACCCACCCGCAAAAAGCATGCCTAGTGAGCGATCTTTCTGCTCCTCCACCCAGACACTCTTGGCCTAACGTATGCTTGGAAAAGCTCTGAACAAATGGCTTTCCTGAGAAGATTATGGAAGGCTGTGAACACACATTATTCTGCTGCTCTGCGACCCATCCTGCTCCATTCCTAGTAGGTATTCAAGCTAAGTAACCATTACTAACACGCCAAAGATTGTGAATGCAGGATCCATGACATTATGGGAGCACAATAAAAGCTTCACACGATTAAAATTTTCTTTCACCATTATTTGCTTGAATTCCGCAATTCCGCGTTTCATAAGGTGTCTAGTAATACAAGTTATCACACTGAAAACTCTTCAATAACGTTCTTAAAATACGGATTGAAAAATAACACGAAAAAATAAACTTTACAACCTCCTGGTAATGTATAATAAATTATTATTGTTGTCATGGCACCCCCAGCATGTGTTTTCCTGCCAACGATAGGTGAGTTGAAAGACTTCCAACGTTAGGTACAATGAGAAACCTCTTAATTTGGTGAATATTTTTTCTGAATTTTATCACCAGATAAAGAAGTTCTTCGCTGCAAAGTTGGAAGTGTTTCGACCGGCCCATTGTCAGTAGGAACATCCACGCTGAGAATGCCTTAGCATCAATACAGAGTTTTTGTGAATACGGGTGACGTTAGTGTAGGAGGCCTGGGACAATACCCTAGAGCGAGCAAACGACGATGCTAACCACCTCCTGGAGGGGGGCCCGGCTGATAAGGAGGTGGCCCGTCAGTGTACACGGAAAAGTGACCCCATGATCCGGGAGTCTCAAACCAGTGACGTTAAAACAGCCATTTCACCGTCGCCCGTTACTACCCTCTCCTCAAGGTCATGGGCCCCGGGGCTCTGTGAGGAGGTTCCACGTCGCCCGTCAGTGGCATGCGAAAACTCTATTAGTAATCTTCAATAACGTTATGATCTTGATTATCACTGATGAAGACACATTACGTAAAATCCTCTTCACCATAGGGAGTACCTACTCAACAATCTTGAATCTTGTAACAGTCACAATCCGCCTACTAGAAATTTTTTCCAGATATTGTCCTTAAATTCTATTTATATATTTGTTCTCTCGAAATACTCTATTTTTCTTTGAATATTTTCATACTCGCCTTTACTTACGTGTGATATCCATATGACTATTTTTCCTTTTCAACGGATCGTTAGTATTACCTTTAGGGAGAATTCCATTGATGGCGTGCTTCCTTGGTAGCATGGATTATAATATCCATGATGGTAGTGAGAGTAGTGAAACCATCTAGGGAGTGAGTGGTTGTCTTTCGTTTCTTGGCCGTCAAGAAGTTTCAAGAATATTTATTATTGTTGCGGTTCGAGAAATTCGAGGAAATGAAGATTGTAGATCCTAGTTTGATATGGTAGGAATTAAGGTCTTTGGGTGGGAAGAGTTCTTGAACACCAAAATAAATATGTTATCTTATAATTCACCTTTTCAAGTTACAAAACAACTCATTTTGGAACGTAATTTTTGTTACTCAAATATTGTTTAAAATAATTATACTCATAGTAGGTAAGTACATAATTTAACTTGATGAACTCAAGATTATGTGTGAGGTACTACCTAGTCCTACAATGGTTTAGAGTTTTTAATTTCATTCACCTTCGCTCACGTCTGTTCAGTGCAACATTAGGTATATCCTTAGTGCATTTACGAGGACATACGGATATTACATACCTTCAGCGAGATTCTCGCTGGTTTACGGTCTCTTTGTACATAGAAAAATTAAGCTTCTTATGGAAATTTAGTTCAAACTGCTGATAGAATATATTTTGAGAAAAGAGGAATCAAGTTGTAAATTTGTAAATTATATTGACTAATTTATGGAAATTATACTAGAAACTATGTAGAAGTATTTGCGTATTTTAGTTGTTGTTTTGTTTCACTAGAGATAGGCATTTTGTCGCACCAAGCAATGAAATTTTCATGTACAGTAGTCCTTCACCAGGCTAAATGTTATGGGTAGTGTGATGGGTTTATGTGGCACGATTGTATAGTCATACCTTGCTTCATGGGCGTATAGTGTGACGCAAATTTCAACATTACCGGACGGTAGGTGCAACATTGGACCTCGGTAGGTGCAAACATTGGACCTCGGTAGGTGCAAACATTCATTCATATAACATTGTTGGACAAACGACGGTTTTCAATGACTTTTGTTTTTTTGTAAATGAGGTTCTGACCACCCAATTCCCATGTTGAATCAAACCGTTGGAACCGCTTGAGTTTTTAGAATACAGTAGAACCAACTGGTATTAATAAAATATTTAATTCGAGTGAATATCTACACTTCATTACGTAATTGACACCTTTCACTTATAATTGCAATTGAAGAGGTGTACGTTACATCATTGAAGAGTAATTATTCAATTAATTAAATTGCTTATCGATTCTCGTCAGTTCTATTGCGTTCTATACATTGAAGTGGTTCCAACTGTATGGTTTAACATGGGAATGAGGAATGGAAATGGGGCATAATGCGCTATTTTTCACCTCAGAATCGGATTCAGCACCCTCGAAAACCTCTGTATCCCAATTTTCAGCCCCGAAATTAGAATAATTTGGCTGGAATAAGCAAGAGCAAATACGTGTGACGTCATCCGGTGGTATGTATCTCCCTTTCACGCGGTTGAGGAAAAGAGAAGGCAATACATACCAGATTATTTTTCGCCCTCTTCCGTAATTTCCGACCCATCATATTGCAACTTTTTGGAAAGCTCTCCGTTTGACCTACAATTTTAAATAATAAAACAATGGACGTCCATTCCTTAGAGGTTAGAGCCTCATTTACAACCAGAAACAAAAGTAATTGAAAAGTTTGCCAAACACTATCGTACACGATATCTGAATCAGGTAAACAAACAACCACGTAAATCAACACCGGAAAGTTGTAAGCGCTTGGACCTGACCCAAAATTCTGAGGGAAAAAATAAATCGTGAGCGAGATTAGAACTCAAAATCACTGGCTTTTAATGCCTGGGGCAGTCGGAACTCCATCTTACTCCTTGGCTTGGGGGAATAGGATCATTAAACTACTCCCCACCATCCCTACTCTCCTAGTTGAGACAATGAAAAAGTAAATTTTCGGAAAGAATAGTTTATTATCATGTAGTTCCAACGTTAATTTCGAACAGTTCACTGTCCACGAAGCAAGGAATCTGGTTGATGCCTGGTATCACAATTTTCAAGGTTGTTATATGTAGTACAAATAGTTCTTGATAAGTTCCATCCTACGACTCAGCCCATCTACTCCCTGAACCGCCAATGCCCCACGCTTGCTTCGCACAGCTTTGTCTACTTTTAGCACAACTACTTGAAATGCTGTTTCCTTATTCTAACAACACTTAGGACAAATGGTCAGTGATGGAAAGGATAAGGGATATAGAAGACAGGGGTGATGGACCACCATGGAGGTCAAAAGGATATTTTTAAGTCTGTTCATTGAAAAATATTTCTTGCATCATACAAGGGTTAGGTTACTAAATGTAGCATTCGATTCAGGATTTTGTTGTGGGAGATCTTGCTTTTCACCTCCTATCTGATATAATTAAACGTGGATTTAATTGAGGAGCCCTTGCAGTACCTTAATTCAATGTCAATGATTTAACGTACACTTCACTTAATCCCCTCACCCTGAGAAAATTTTGCAGTAGAGTTCAGGGCTCTGACGCCTTAAGACCAATTGGCTACTGGAGACAGCTTCTATCTGATGTTCCCAGTTACTATTGGTTTGTTCCACCTTAAATCTATAATTCAAATAATATTCGAATAGTCTCAAAGTCGTTTCAAGGTAAAGTTGAGTTTGATCAATGGGTTGAAGATTATTCGAATTTTTCAACGCGAGAAGTATGCAGACCGTTAACTCGAAAACCTTTTCGTAATGTCAAAACCTCGGCTGTGAAAAAGGCAAACTCCCGCGCTGACTCCCACCTGCTGCTTTTTGCACCAAAAAGTAGGGAGGTTGCAGAAGGTTTTTGTGTAATCAGTTTGCCTCTCCTCCTCCGCAAGGGGGAGAATATTAGAATATTATTCGAATAGCGAGGTCAGTTGGAACAGGGGGATGTTGTGTAACTTTGTTGTTGTAACAGCTGTTGGAAAGTCAAAACAATTGTTGATGCGCAGAACGACTGTTGTAACAAGAATTAATGTAACAACAAGTTTGTGAGAAATTATCGAGTTGGTACTCAACGTATTGATTGGAAACAATGTATCGATTGTTAATGTCGAGGAGAAAGGTAGAAAACATGATAATTCATGGTTCAAATCATTAAAAATTACCCCAACTTGATTTATCACACTAATAACTCAATACAGTCCAGTAAATGATAGTAATCCAAAACGACTTGATTCAGTTACATAACCTCATCTCGACAAATCTTCTCACCACCTCCTGAGGTGGTCACAAGCTTGTCAACTGTGGAGAGCTTTGGTCGTTGTTGCTTTCTTACAGAACACCTCGTGGACAAAGCATGGTGGCGTTTATCATCAAGTTAAAAACTCGACTGTTGTTACCAACAGTAGTTTAGCTTACAGAACCCCCCTGAACCCAAGTTCTTATCAGTAGGGTAAGTTTTAGACAATTCAGTTGGAACTGACCGAATATTCGAGTATTCCTAAGAATGTGCGCAGAGGGTGTGCCCAGCTATTTGAATATTCGTCCAGTTGGAACAAACCTATCGAGGTCTACAATGTTATCAAATGTTTGAAGGGAAACTGTTGAAAATTATGACCACCACCACTACAATCCAAACCTTCTCTAAGCTTGCGTCAAGGGAGTGACTCTTCCTTTGGCCAAGAATGTCTTCTCTTCTTAAAAAATAGTAAATACATTACGAATAATGATATCAAATTGCTTGTGAAACTTTTAATACTTGATATTTATATACCATTTTGGTGTGCAGCAATGAACACCTAGAGAACCAATTTATTCATGTTCCATCACTGGCTTTTTGCTCCGAATAACTTCTTTCAATTCTTCTCTGTGATTCGACTTATGTCTCCGGTCATGATATTGATAATAATAATTTATTTCCAACTTGCGAGAGAAAAAATTGTAACAAAACTATTAAGTGACGCATTTTTTGCTCAAAATAATAATATGGCTTTCACATGACGCTGCATTTAAAAATCGTAGCATTTAACCAATAACCTCATTATTTGCTGAAAACAGAACAAAAGAAAAGAGGAATTTGTCGAAAGAGAAGGCTAAAACCGAATGTAAACGATACATCTAAAATATCTACAGGCCTAAATCTAGCTTCCATCATGAAAATTACATTAGCTTCAAACGCAATACACTAGAGTTGTGAATTATATAATGTAAGACTGAAATAACAGCTACTGTATAAAATCATGAATTGCCTTATTGTGGTAGCGAATGTTTTTCATTTTCTTGGTGAACATTTAAAAAAAAGGATGAAAATAATAAAAATGAAGGTGTGAATCGCGAATTCATAGTTTGCATAACGGTGTATATTTCTATAAAATTATATTTTGCGATTTCTCTCCTGTTAGAATAAAAGAGCATATCCATGGGATTACTCAAAAAAATGGGTCAATAGAATTCAATAAAAAGAAGAAACGCAATAAATTGTATTTCAAGCTGTTCAGTTTGAATTTGGAAGGAATTTTAGAATAATGTTATTTATGGAAGTAAAACGTTTGATAAGAAATAATGTAGGCAACCTTAAATAAAATTGTGTGTTTAGAACCATGCTAAGGAAAATCCGCATTTTCTTGAGCACCCCAATAGAGCTTAAGATCCTGGTAGATAGCAATAGTAGGGATTATAGTCAGGGACATGTTAGAAGAAAGGCTGTGTGCATATTCCGTATAATGTTTCCTTCATTTATTTGTCTTGGAATTATTTTAATAGTAGTAGTAGTAGGAGATAGTAGCAATGGCTAAAACTCTGTGAACTTATGATCTCATCGTATTAATTTGTTTTTCTTTGATTTGGAAGATACAGACTACAAATATTTGTGTAGTGATGGCTGACAGGATGAAGCGTGTGAGATTTTCCCTTGTTGTAGGTACTATTACGTAAAAAGGAGTCTGCAAAGTTGGGTGGGCAATATATTGGTTCCTGTCCACATTGTCAATCTACATAATGCCTTAACACGTTGAATGCGTAATGGCTCGATTGAGCAAGCTCGAGATGCATCTGAGGGTGGAGTGGCTCAATCGAGCCAGATACTCAGAACGGACGCGCTCCCGTATTTTCCCGCCAGATTAGGATGTATCGTCTCTGATTGGTTCTGGAATATTTCTTACCCGTCTTAGTGATCTTAGCCATCGCTAGAATGCGTTCCGTTCCATTTCCTATTTTCTTGCACCAGTAATCAACCCCGTTCTGTGGGTGTCTGCATGGTGGATCGGGAGGGAAAAATGGGGTGCCTCCTCTAAGGACGACCCGTAAAAACGGAATCCGCATTTAACGTGTTAAAAACTTGTTTTTATGTCCATTCCTGATGATTGGTCCACCAGGTAGGTGGAGCCCTCCCCCCCTCAATTTATCTGTAAGGTTATCACCAGTTTACTACTTGTACTGGAAACATTGAACCACTAAACCACCCCTGTTACTGCCATTCAGTTTCTTGTGAAGGGGTAGTAGCAGAGTTTGGCAACCCAGGGTGGTATAGTGGGGACAGGTCAGCTCATCACACTCATCGTGAACCCATTACTTGTGAGGACCTGTGAGTAATAAGTCGCATGGCGTATCAGGTTTGAACATGTTCTGTGGCCATTGCCGATACATTTGAGCTGAAATACTAAGGTACTGTAAGGTAGGTACTGTACTGGTAAGTACTGTCTTGAGATGAGTACTCAATTGTTTGCCCTCTATATGGAAAAATTAGACCTTAATCCTTTTAGTATGGCTAAAGTTAGAGAGAATCCCTGCGCTGGGACAGGCGAACGTGAACGCAAACTACCCCCCAGGATGGCCCATAACTCTCACTCTCCAACGCGCGCCTCCTTCTTTTCATTTCCCTGTTGAAATAACCCTTGCATGTGAAAAGCACATTCACGATTACATTATCTATGTTCCCTATTACTCCTATGTGTAATTTAAAATGATAAATTTGTCGGGGATTGAAATCAAAACATATTGATTGAGTAGGTATGCAAAAAGTAAATGTACCGGAACATTGGAGGCAATACCATTACAGCTGGGTGCACATGATTCATTGTCGTCATCTGATGACGGGGAATATTCTCTTTCACTCGCATAATTGCTATCATCTTCATCAATACTTTCAGTAAACACTTTTCTATTCGATATAATCAACACAATAGGTAAACTTGAACCGGACAAAGCTGACAAAAAAATAAGATTTTGGACAATAAACATGTGCTAAACCAGACGACTGATAACACTAATCTGACAACTATAACACAACCTGTTGATGTTATTCATAACCCAAAGGAGCCCTGCAACAACTAGAAGTATATGTAAGGCACAACAGAGTGCTCTGCATCCGAAACTATGAGAAAAAAGAACTGAACGAAATAATCGTCAGGAGTCCCTGGGGATAGTTTTGCTTGGACGAATATTTGGTCAGGAGTACTCAAAGGGTTAAGTTGTCAGAAATCAGGGGGAAAGTGAACTACAGGGAGGTGTTTGTAACCAATTATATTTACTTGATGAAGGAACCAAACTACCGTTAACTAGTTGGTCTATAGACTAGCCTTTAAAGAGGGAGGAGTATTTCTCAACTCCCTTACTGGTGTATTGGTAGCATCCGAGCCTCATGTGAGGGCTCTAGGGTCAATGTTTTGTTCGATTTGATTGACGTTGGGAAGATAATATGATTAGTAATGTCCAGAGATCACAACCGTACCTTTCCAATCTCTAAGAAATCGAACGAAACATGAATACAAGAGAGGGTCTCAAATAATATAACGTCGAAACAGAAGCGAGAAGTTCGTCTTAGTTACCGCACCCTGTAGTCGGGTCCCGAGATCGAAGTTAGATCGAGTCGCGAACTGCTTCCCGCTGGCAAGCCGCCCTCCTGAGCCACTTCTAGAATTTAAAAGGTTATTAAATACATTTATCTAAATCTTTTTGAGTCGATTATTGGGGCCCTCCCCAACTTTGGAGACAAATATAATGAATTTCGGTGAATGAAATATAAATTATAAAAATTCTGGAGGGTTATCCTATCATAGACTATTATTTTTCTCAATTTTTGTCTTGAATCTTCCATATCATTATATTTTTTGTACACCTTTTTTGATCTTTTATGACTCTGAAACCGCACAACGCTCTTCTAATATTATCACTTCGATTGTTTTCCGACTGCTATCCATATTCAAATTGTTCGCCCTGAAGTGACCGCTCAGTCGAAAATATTAATCAATACGAAATAACTAGCACACCACAGCTATTACGTACGCATAATTTATTCATATTGCTTTGTTTCATACACGAGTATTCTGACAGTGCTTTCTCAACCGTACGCCATAACGCAAGTGAATTGTTTTATTGAAGGAAAAATCCTCAATATTATCTCTTTCTCTCCCATTGTTCCTCATTAGTTTTACAATTTGACTGACCCTTATTTGATACAGTACATCACATCAATCAAAACCTTATAAATTCAAGGCCATATCTCGTTAATTTATCGGTGTGATTTTAGTTGTTTATTTGTGATTGTAACATTTTTGTTACCGTACTTTTTTAAGTTTTGTTGACGATATCCTTATATTTTTGTTATTTTATTCATATTATTATTAGTCATATTATTTTAAACATCTATAAATGATCAACAGTGTACATTTTCGTTTTAAATATTTTTTATTTTATGTACATACTTATAAGTAACTACTATTGTTTTGCCTCTTAGTACTATAGGTATTGTGATAAGTTGTAAATAGAGAAATCATCTCTTTCCATTAACGATGTACCTATTACAGAATTTATGTAGGTACCTATTCTCCTTATATCAAATTGCTTGTATTTTTTTGCAACTATCTACGTATAGGTACCTATACAAAAAGACATTGATATCATAATCTGAGATATATAAACAAATTCCTTTGGCTTTAATATTTAAAAATAAGTTACTTCTCATCCCATTTCTCAAAACAATCATATCATCGATTAATCATAACAATAATTTCGAATGTTATCTTCACTCTTTTCGATTATTTGCACTGTGCATGCGTCAGCTTCAACTTCTACTTTTCATTAAAAGGTCTTATAACTTTTTTCGGTAGGATTTTCAATATTGAAAAAGTAGTGGGGGCATTGAAAAATAATATTTTATTATTTAAAAAAAAGGAAAATGGTGCTAGAAGGATTCTACGCAAGCCCACGATGAAAATGACATTCATTGCTGCTGATTTATACCATCTATGAAAATTACATTGAAATACTGGAAAATTGTAGAAGAATAAATTAGGAAATTGATAACCATCAATTTATAAAAAATTTCAGTGTCCTCACTCTTTTGTAGACCTGCTACTTCTGTTTGAACGATCAATTGATTTCTGAAAAATAAGTTCCTCAATAGCTCTCTTCTTTTATAAGAATATAATTCGCTCAAACGTATTTTTAATTTTGTAATGTTTCTTCCTTAGTACCTGTTTCTTTCGTAATCTAGTAATCCATTTATTTATTGAACATTTTATTATTAGTTAGTGCATAATAATTCGTTTGTTACTACTGGTGTGTATAGTAATATTGCATTTGCGTAAGAATATTGTGGGGCAGCGCTGCTCTTATTTTTATGTTGGATTCCGTATTCCGCTGAATATTGTATTACTTACTGCGTGCCTGTAATGCTATTATGTTGTCTACAAGTGTGCCTAATTATAACTACAGTATCCAAATGATTTTTGAATGGTAGGACTTGAGAATAATAATAGATCTTTCGACATTCCTTCGATCCACCATCTCTTGGTATTTTTCTTGTCAGTCGGGTCAACGGTAACACGTCTGTCAGTACCTACACATGCTAAGTCAACAACTACCTACTGATTACTCACTGTTATTGTCCCAAGCTCGAAAACTTGTTCCCAGTGCATCCAATGAGCTACAGAGTTTGATTGGAATTCGGATTTTTGACCTTAGATTTGGATTTTAGCACCCTTTAAAAACCCCCTGCACAAATTTTCCACTCTGAAATCCGATTAGTTCAAGGCAGAAGTATTAGGAACTAAACAGCTGCCTAAATTTTGGTGTGATCAAGTGGGCGTTCTATGGCTGTGACGTCATCAGTCAATGAACCCAAAGATGCACTGAATACCTTCGTTGTGTCTTTTCGTTATGTTGTGCAGCAGCAGCACCAATAACAAAACAAACTTCCTGGAGATTTTCTAGGTACTTATTAAAATATTTACTACCTAATTAAATACTACAAATTTTAGTAAAATATTCATGCAAACTCGACCGTTGGCACCATTGTTTCAAGGATATTGTGCTCAAAAACCAATCAAAATACCCATTGATTGATGACGTTGGTGATATTTCCCACCCATTATGTTGCCTCCTATTTGTGAAACGTTGAATTTGAGTACCTTTTCAAGGTAGAGAGGGGGTTAAATCTGATGGTAGTTACATCATAATTTCCCCCTCCCCCTTGCTGCAAGAAGGTAGGTGACGGTACGTCATAGTCAACCTGGTCTAGACGTCGTGTATCAATTGGCCAGATCAGGTGACGGCACTTGTATGGACTCACCATCCCAGGAGTAGTCCTCTGATCAACCATAAAAAGAACATAGTGGGACCTGGTCTCGAGCGATCCAGGCGTTATTGTTGAGAGCAGGGACGTACCGTCACAACCTACCTATTTGTCTAGGATAACAACCTCTGCTGTAACCAGCAAAAGTCCTTGCCATGCCAGCTTGCTGCCAACCCTTCCTACCAAAATATCCCACCAAATTCACCATATAGATCTGTGAGACACAATTCAGTCTTGTATTTTGAATTCCCCCAAAACATACCTACTTCCTAGCTGTTCTAAAAGATTTTTGAGATTTTGTGGTAAATTCCCTATCTACATAATTTTGTGGGGGTATTCTAATAATGTAAGTACTTTATAGTTATTCAATGTAAGTAATTATCCTTTCACCTTCTGATAAATCTTGAAAATAAGTAATTTTTTGGCTTCCTAAGGTCCTATTTGGATTGAATCTTCCCAAGGCCTTACACGTGAATTCAAGTTTCACGTAAATTGACAAAAAAAATGAATAAATAATAATAAAATGTTGGCAGTTAACCTCAAAATCCGCTCTTGGACAGCTCTGGGTGCTCTTAAAAATCCCGTAAATCCCTCGAGTTGACAGCACTCCTCATGGGTCTCAGTGAAACGTACCGTCACTGGTCCACTGTGTGTGAGGGCATGACCACGAGGTCCTCAGTGGTACACCACAACTGGTCCACTGTATATCCGACTCGCTAATAAAGAGCCCTGCTTCAAACACACTCCTATTTCTGAGTCTAGAACATTCCCGTATGATCTCAGACCTATGAACAATGTACTTACCATGAAAGTTCATACACACGCTCTTGAAGTTCCTCCCTTCTCAAAGAACCGCATTGCAATATAACAAATGGATCTCATTGAAAATCTTCGACAAATTTTCAATTTCTCGAAGAACAAGCCTGTATTGTGCCTTTGCTATTTTACATTTTGTATATCATGATATTGTAACCAGTGCTATTGCACGACTCACTAACACGTGTAGGTACGGTATGACAAGCATCATCGTTGAACCACAGCACCACCAATCCTAACTCACTCGATCAATTTCACTTTACCACTATATTTTTTATATTTTTCTACCACTTAACTTTCCCCACTAACTTTGAACACCTTCAAACTCATCTTTCAAACTTCGAAACTCCTACTCTTTTTCCTCTCAAACACAGAATTGAATCGACTGACTTTATAAGGCAAAAAAAATTTTTTTTTGTACATAAAACCTTGTGACATCATTTATGTATGTTATTGTGATAGTACACCATTTTTTGCTTACTGTCAGTGATTTTTTCATGTTATTTTTACATCGCTTTTCTAGCACAGTAATAATTATATTTATAATATTGTGAGGGTAAATGTTACAAATAAAGCGTGTTGACATGTATTTACTTGT
>JAEMON010000010.1:19192865-19213523 GCA_030264115.1 Lygus lineolaris
ACACCCTAAAGATGGTAGGTATGAATATTAAAATATTGGATGAAGACAAAATATTTGAGGGCAGAAGCCGAAAAAAATCGCCGCACAGTGGGCCAAAATGCGGGCCACATCGTTTTTGGCCCCACTGTGCGCCGTGGGAAACTTTGTTTTATCTCTTCAAATTTGATGAAGTCCAATCCACCATACAATGTATTATAAAATTCTGAAAAAAAGAAAAAAGGAAAAAGTTAAAAAAAAAAACTAAGTGTGCAGCATGACTTTATGAGCAAATTTTCAATTTGCTAGCATTTTGAACCGATGTTAGGCGATTTTTGCGATAGGAAAATTCCTAATAGTTTATGGGCCCTCCGTATATCGGAAATTTTACACTCCGACTGAACCGTTATATACTTAAATTTGAACATTTGACTCCTAAGAATGTAAGAATAGGACTGCCCAAACATACTTATGTTCAATTTTATTGACATTTTGGTATCATTGTGCATTTTTTCGACTGTTCCTTGTGTCATATATCGTCTGAAATTCAACATCTAGGAAAATGAGGATTCGTTTTAGAATACATTGAAATTTGAATTGATTCCAAATGGCTGATGGCTGATTTCGATTGACTTCCATGCTGATACTACAAAATTTGCATACCCAGAAAATGTACACCCTGATGTATTATGCGCATGTGTGGGTATCTGCTGCTTGTGGGTGTAGTGGTGGTGTTGTGAACGAAAGCTCATCCTTCAGCAGAAATGAGAGACAGACACCAGGTCTTCGGTGGCCGAGGTCGTTAGTTGGTGAGTTATAGCGGAATCCATCAGATTTCGCTGTGACAATAAGGTTCGAACCCCCTCGAAGTTCCTTAATTTTTTAACGATTTCCCGTCCGCAACAGTGGCTGCATGGAGGTGTGTATTTGTACCTGCAGTGCGCGTGTATCCGTTACGCATAAACGTTTGTTTTTCCTCTTCTAACGTTTGATTTGAGTTTCAGCATTCGCTTCTCCCTTCAAGTAAACATATTCGGGAGCTCCTAATTCCCCCTTTCAACTCTGTATCTACATCTGCCAACCCATCGAATCTACCATAATTTTTGCCGGTGATTTCATCTAAAAATACTTGCACCCCTCTTCTTTTGCTTCCGAGTCTGCAAGGCAGCGGAAGCTTCGTTTTCACTTTCGAAATGAAATTTTTTGTCAGCTCCAAAATCAAAATTTCCACTTGCATTTTGCGTTTCAGGGCCTCCTGAACAAATTTGGTTTCGTGTCTGCCTGTCCACATTTCCTTACCACAGCCATAACTTCCACAATTTTGATCCGATTTAAATCAAATTTTCATGAATTGTGTGGGTTTAGCGCTAGATGGTCCAATATCAGTAACATCATACGTAATCGAATCAACGGTAGCCTCAACGCAGGTGCTCATGAGATTTTCTTGTTACGGTCATAACTCCATAAATTCTGAACGGATTTTGGTCATTCTTCAGGGATGATGCGTGTAAGGTCCCTTTAGGTCCCGTACGACATTCATCATGATTGAATTTTTGCATTTGAATTTTTTTGATTTTTTAATTTTTGTCATGAGCATGGCGAACCGGTCATTTATAGTTTTCTGAAAATTTAACGGTGACAATCTGTGAAGGCCTCGAGGAAGCTTCTGTGCCATGTCCTTGGCAGTGTAATTTCTTTTTCGTCCTGCGGAAATATAATCTCTTGTATGGGTAGTTGCAAGCCTGTCATAGTTGGTGATACTTAGAAATGTCAATAATAGCTGTCACTTCTGCCAATATCCGTGAAAGAGAAACACTTTCTTACACTTGAATTTTCATCTCAATAAGTGATTTTTCCATTATTGTCATAAATTATTACGAAGAAGATGCCTGCCAACCAACAGTCATAAGATCCACAGTTTAGGTAGGTCTTAAAACAAGTCAATGCGCCGCACAGTGGTGCTGGAGGGGACAAAACGCAGATAGGCTCTAAATGTACAGGAAATTTTGTGTTTATTTCGAATATACTCTGTACTCTTATACCTAAAATAGATAATTAGCTCCAAAATTATCAACCTAGAAAAAACCTGGAAAGTACGTTTGTGAGTTGTGACCATTAGAACCGCTCAAAGATGTTTCCTTGTGAAAGACACGATAATAACCAGAGACTTCTACGTTGAAAGAGACTAACGCCGGTTCATTAACACAGTAACAGCCTTGATTTTTGATGATTTTTCAAAGTTTTCCTTTTTTAGGCGTGAACACGAAAAACATCTAAAAAACGAAGAACTTGAAAAAAATCGAAAAATCATCAAAAATCATGGTTATGGTGTTGGTGAGCTAGCGCTGGTCTCATTCGACGCAGAAGTCTCTCCCCGTCAACATGTATTCTACACAAAAACATCTGTGAGCGGTTCCAATGGCCAAAAACGTGCCTTTTGTAGAGTTTTTGATAGCTAATTAGCTGTTTTAGGTATATTCGGGTGTATTCAGAATCAGCACAAACTTTCCGAATGTCTCAAGAAAACACCTTTACTCTATTTTCTCTCTTATTTTGATGCGAATGTTGTTTCTATACTAATCTAGTTGGGAGAGAGTTCAATAGCTATGCCTCTTCTGTTCTTGATATTAAATAGGTAATAAGACTTCCTTCGGGCCATAGCCAAATCCCCGGATGAAGTACATAAGGTAAATTTATTCATAGCAGGATTCGTTCTCCGGTGGGACCCGAGGCTGCTCTGTCCTCCGGTTGTTTTGACGTATGAATAATACATGCACACATGCACCCACCCGCACACACTTACTTAACCATTGTTTCTCGTATTATATCTGAGAGGAAAACACACTCATAAATCACTCATATGTATGAGCAAATCACTGGTCTGTTCGAGCTTGTGTGTGTCCAAACGCCTTTTCTCAATGGCATTATTGATTAAACGGAGCCTTTCAATTGGAAAGAGAACTTTCAACTTGATTGTGAGCCCGATTTTCAGTCGTCGGACTGTTTAAGAATGACATATTATATATCATACGATTACTCGTATGAGAGTATAGACAAAAGTCGCCATTTTACAATAAAAGAAAACAAAGTTCGAGTCATCCAGCACTAGTTAGGTAAGAAATAGCTTCATTTTCTTCGAAAATTTGCTAAAAGGTAGTTAGGCTGACAATTTTCATCGTTTTATGAACTATAGAGGTTTGTTCATGCAGCCAACCAGTGGCTACTAATTGCAGCTGCATGAACACATCTATAGAGTCATGGTATATCTTAGTGTGCTATTTTCATTAGAAATTTCACACCAATGTATGTTACTGATGTATGTTAGTAGATACCTAAAATGAGTTAGTACCTAAGTATTAGTACCTAATAATATTATTTTATGTCTCATCTTGGCACAATTTTGGATATTTTAAACCGTTCCTTGGGTCAAATCCGGAAACAATAATGGATTTCGAGCGAGAAAACAAGCTTTTCAGAAATAAAAAAAATTAACTTTGCTAACTGAAATGTCATAATAAAAACAAAATTGGTACTTTCGCATTATACGGGCGCCACTACATTTTTAGGATTTTTGGTACCGGAAATCAATTAAAAAAACACATATTTATACAAAACACACTTTAATATATATAACCTAACTAATAACCTAAATAATATAACCTATAATATAACCTAAATAATAACCTAACCTAACCGCCGCAGCGCGCTGTATATAAGTGGCGCCCGTATAATGCGAAAGTACCACAAAATTATGTACTTAGTTCCACAATATTTCAGAAAAATGGTTTCCTTTAGCCAAAGTGATGGAAATGGTAAGATATGTCGAATCGCTCATCCTCTAAATATATTTGAGGTTCAATGGGGTTTTCCAGTGGGTCGGAATTTCGCATTCTTCAGGGCTGGACTTGATGGTTAGAATACTGTTCCCCGCTAAATTTTGGTTTATAACTAATTTGTCAAGTTTTGATAGCCTGATCTTATAATTCGTTTCATCTGACAATAGAACGATTTCTTCTTCACTGGTATAGCGACTTATTGATACCTACCTGGTTTTTAAATGAATGAGGACGGAAATGTAACGTCTACACCATAAGATTTCCTTCGAGCCCTGAAGAAGTGTACCTATAATACTGTATCGAAAGTTCGATGAAGAAGGTGAATATTTCCGTGAACCCCATTCCCGGTTGGAGTTTACGAATATTTCTGTGTTGGGTTGATATTCATACCTGCAGTATCAATTTTCTACTCGAAATTTCGTCACAAATAGGCGTACAGTCACGGTATCAGACAGCTGAAGGGCGATGACGTAAGCGTATCTCATTCTTTACGACCCGTTTCCCCCCTTTTTCGATGGACGAATTGGTACCCATCATGTTGCACCTTTTCAGAAAGCTCTCACCGACGACTTTCTGTCAGAAAAATGCGCCCGAAAAGTTAGTTTCGTCAAATCTTGAAAATTGTCTGTTTTTTAAAAGCTCATTTTTGATCCCCTTAATTCCAGTGATAAGTTATAGCCTGTAAGCCTAAAAAATGTGCAAAAGCCTCAGCTTTCCAACGGTATAGTTAGTTCTTATTGTTTAGAGGAAACTTTTTCGAGAAAATCGAGATTTTATGCAAAATGATGATTAATAATGATTATTTGCAAAATAATGCATATTTCTCAATATTTGCAAAAAAATGAGCTTTTTGATAGTCAAAATTATTTTGGAGTGTGACCATTCGATTCAGCGTCAAAAATAACATAGAAAACGATACCTATTACCTCAAATCATGAGTAACCGTAAAACACCCTAAAATGCCCGATTTCTCTCAAATGTGTCAGAAAACACGTTTTTTTCGCATAAAATATTAGATTTTCTCTAAAAAGTTTTCCCTAAACAATAAAAACTAACTATACCGTTGGAAAGCTGAGGCTTTGGCGCATTTTTTGGGCTTACAGGCTATAGCTTACCACAGGGGATCTAATGAGCTTTTGAAAAATAGGCGATTTTCAAGATTTGACCAAACTAACTTTTCGGGCTCATTTTTCACCCTCAAGTTCCCTTCAAAAAATTATTGTTAGAGGCTGAGAAGATGGGAAATTTAAAGCTCTTTCCAACGGTGTACTCAGATTTGGTAGAACACGTGGGAGAAGTTTTTCGGATCATAAGCGAGACACCCTGTATAAACGGTTAGGTAAAGGTTCAGTTTATTTCAATCGGTAAAATTCATCATTGAAAATGCAAATGCTGATTCTGTTTCTGATGGTAGAATGGATTCAGAAGGGCCATGCAGGCCTTTTCATCGGCTAGTCGACTATGGAGGAAGCCTCGTCTGCCCGAGTCAAATATGAATGAAGGGCGAAGGGGTTCCTATCGGAGGCTGTTTGAAAAGGGGAGGAGATGACATTGTTTCAAGGGAAACTGGGTCTCTAGAGGGTGAGTGGCCCAGTAAGTTATGGACCACCAGACCTCAGAACATCTGGTCCAACCACACTCGTGCAAATAAAATTTGAGGAATCACCTACGGAAAACATTTTTGGTCGACAACTTCGCACTATTCTACTTGTCCGCATATTTTGCTGATGCGTGTTCCAGAGTATTCTATTTTTTAGCATGGAACATGCTTTAGCCGTGAGCTAACTACCAGATAATTTTACGGTATCGAGGAACGAAAATGCGACCCCAAAGTAGCGCATGTTGTTCTGAAGCTTTTCACGTACAACCGAACGTTGTGTTGAACGTTGGAAAATAACTTCCTGCTTTTCCAACCCACAAAAAACGTTAGCCACTCGTTCTCTGAGAGCTCTGAATTCGTTACACACCACAACACATCTCATGATGACAATTTTTCCCTCCTTCCACATTCTTCAGAGAACTATACTGGTAAGTAGGTAAACAAAAAGTTGGTTTGAGTTTTCAGTTTGGCATCATGTTAGGTACCTTCACAACAAGTATATAATATGAAGCACGCTAGTAGAAGCATGTTCATGTTTTTTAATTTTAGCCGGTTGGGCTTAAGTAGGATAAACCGGTGGCTTGGCCCCCTGTCGAGGCGCGGAGCGACGAGTTTTTTCTTTTTTCAGTGTTGTTACCTACCTATTTTCCATTGAGGTATGACATACCTTTTATTACAGTGATTCATATAATTTCATCAAATTGAGATTTCGGACACCTTCCCACGCACTCAAAATGCGATTAACGGGTTATTATTGAGTTTTATCGTCCTTAGAATCAAAATTATAATAATTTATAAAAAATAAAAAATAATAATAAAGTTCCATTCATGCAGCATGAATTGATGAGCGAACTTTCAAAGAATTATTTTAACGATTTGGTGGGTGGTACTTGTAGGAAATTTCACGCTCATTCCGATTTTCTTATGTTTATGATGGCAATTTACACCAAAAACCTCAAAAAACACTTTTTACAATCGATTTTTGGCTCTAAATGTTCAAAATTTGACCCCTTGGAGTACTCAAAAATTCTGGCCTTTTGATATTAAATTACTTACTTCTTAAAAATGTTCAACTTCAGGAATTGTTTCAGAATGGTCTGCAGCGGATTTCTATGGAGAAAATGTTTAATGTTTTAATTTTGAAGCCACGGCAATATATCTTGATCTTCTTAGAAAATGCAATTTCAAAATCTGGAAGTTTGTGTGGATTGCGCATACGTTGTTTGAATTCCTCGTTAAAATCACTTACCACGAATTTCTTGCTTCCTCGTTATAGGGAAAATTAGGGTTTCATAGTGTTAATGATTAATGAATCACCCTGTGTGAAAGGTAACAGTCAAGCAGCATGATTTACTCATTGGTTGCATTCAGAAATTTAAAAACAAAATCGTTAATAGTAGGTAGGTAATTAATTTTCAATTTACTACTAGGCACTCACTGCCTACTGCAAAATATTAGATATTTTAGCGTATTTTTGCGAATACATACAAATTGTAAGTAGTTAACTATATCTACATACGTTATAAATATACGTCTGGCAACATTGGTTAAGGAAGGCTGCCTATTTCCAACAGTAACTTCTACTATAATAGTTTCCCTAACTATTTTTGATGAAATAAAAAATGAGCAATTTTAGTGTTTTTTTCTGTGAGCCTTCATTACTGTTGCACGTGAGGGTACAGCGTATGTTACTGAGGTTTGCTATTCGAGATCGTGACTTCCTTGGAGGAGGAATACAATATTGACGGCATAACTTCTGTATGTACAGACTTGAGATCGTGGTGTTCGCACTGTTCGCCATGTCACAGCTGTTTCACATCCCACGCCACCACCCCTTTTCACTGCCAACTGAGGGTCCGCTCGTATTATTTTTCCGGGTTGCTCCATCATTCTACGTATTTTCTTTTATCTTTGGTATTCTTTCAAGAAAGCAACATGTTACAAAAACACTCCAAAGTACACTTTTCATGTTGTTTCCTGGTGGATAGGTTCAATTCCTCGGAGTTTAGGACGATAATCGAATGCGAGCCATCTATTGTCGTTTATTCAAAACGTTCCAGCCACCCAGTATAATTTGATGGGTTAATTTTCAAGGAAAAAAAGGGTAAGTGGAAATTGTAACTTATTTTAAGTAGGTGATATTTGACCTACGAAATCTCATCAGAATTGATATTTTGATGGGCTATTCTTACGGTGACTTTCTAAAGATAATATTTCTCCATTCAACAAAACAACGGTCCTTACAGACTTGGAACATCCAAGAACCTTGAAAAGAGACAGCAATAAATTATTTTCTGCTTTCCAAGAACCTCTCTCGTTGTTATTTCAAACTCTTTAAAATTAATAATAGGTACTCTTATTTCCTGAGTGGATAGAAGGACGAGTAAATCCAGATTTCTGTGAAGCCCCTGTGGCCTACATCTCTCTTGTGACCACTAGCTCGTTCAGCAAAAAGAGAGGAGTATTACAGGAGCAACATCTGTAATATCGAAAAAGGAAATGATTTTTTTGACACGGATATGTCTTTCAGCTTGGGGTTTTTGAAAAAATTGTGTGACATTTTTTTCATCCCGAAAAATTGTAACGGAAGTAGGTATACGTAATTCCGACAGTTTTCACTCCACGAAAATTGTTCACCACTCGTTGGAATCGGCTGATTTTGTAGAAAGTTTTTATGTTACAACAATATTATATTCCCTTGATGGGGATAATAATACCTAGACGTATCCATGATCTATTGTTTTCCCCGAAGGGAGAAATTTACTTTATCATGGAATTTTACCTCATCGATGCAATCTTATATTATAGAAAGCTTTGGGGTAGGGGTAGCCTCATTTCATTCAGTAGTGTAATAAGTGCAGTTTGATACCAGTCGCGTTCAAGGTAGATACTCGAAGAATTCCAGAAGTTGTAGGTTCGAAAGCCTCAATGAAATTTGGGTCTGTTCCAACTAGCGGCGGTTCAAGTGCAATTTGAATATTTTTTTCTGAGCAGAAATTTCTGATGAGATTGTGCGTAGAAAGCTCTACGCAGGTAAAATATTCGAAGTGCACCTGCACCGCTGCTGGTTGGAACAGACCTCGTATAGATTTTCAGAGTTGGTAGCGCGTAGTGTTTTAGATTCAAACTTTTCCATGTATCTATCCCAATGACGTCAATGATACCTATTGACGGAAGTACCTGCCTACTTATTCCCACTTGTGTGGGTCGCGAAGGATGGAGAATGAGATGAGAGTATTCTCCTATATTTTATTACCTGGCCAGAAACTAGGCAGAGGGCGAATCATACCAATTATAGTGTAGGGTAATTATGGTATTTTTAGTTATTCATCCAGCTTGCATGCATCCCTCTCTCTGTGATAGCCTACTGCTATACTTTATCCACATTATATTTACGATGCACACTAATAGGTAGGTACATTGGCAATCGGCGATCGATGGAAACTGGTAGGTAAATATAAAACTCCTCCATTATTATTGTATTGTTCTAACATTCCCTTTTCTTACCTTATTTTTATGCTGGTTTTCCCTAGTAAGGATATCTGATTCTCTAGCTCTTCGGATACGTTGCGTTGCAGACACCATGAAAAATTCAAAGCCGACAAAGCGCGATCGCTCTCCGCCCTTATGAATTTCTCAGAGTTCCCTCGGGCCAATTTTCGGAGAGAATCGTTCTTGGATGTTTTGCAAGTTTTATGAGCATCCCCCCCCCCCCCCCTCTCTCTCTAAATTTGTATTGAGACCTTATTATAGCCATTGTTATTTGAGAATATTTGCCGTTATAGTGCTGATTCCAATCATTCAACTGATAAACATGGGAGTGAGTACAATATTCTTCACTGTTCCTATAGTCTTATCTTAACGTTATGCTTGTTGTGACGAAGTTCCTACTGATCCAATACCCGAATCTAGAAAAAACGCAATAAATCAATCGTGTAAACTTTTCTATATTTAAATGAAAACAAGCTATTCCGTCCATGGGTGATCTGTACTCCGTGACCTTAGAAAACGTGGTAAGGAGGTTTACCCATGCCTTTGGGAGATTTACAGTAGGTAAATGAGCCTTCCAGAGGTGGAAAAACAAATTCGCCAAGTGTCATACAATGAGACAAAAAAAAATCACATTTAAAAGTAAAATTGTGAAGTAGAAGATTTCCCGAAAAAAAGGTTTATTTATATTAAAATGGTGAAAATATGTATTTATGTCAAGTGTGACACTTCCCTTCCTAACTTATCGTGGGATGCCTGGTAAAAGCGTAGAATTTAAAGAATTCAATTTGACGAATAAAAGTGATGAATTGATAAAAAACCAAATTTCACCCGCTGGCCTATTCTTTTGTGCAGGTGATGCTGTGATGGCTTGAAGGCGGCAGGATGTTGATCAAGGAGTACCGCATCCCTCTGCCTCTCACGGTGGAGGAGTACCGGATTGCTCAGCTCTACATGATAGCTGTAAGTTCTCATCATAAAAATAGACTCTGTTACAAAAGTAGCAGGTAATATTGTACATCGAGGACCTTTCTGTTTCCTGTCACAGTTGAATTTTCTGTTTTGCCTTGTGAGAGGTGGTAGAATGGAGTCGCTATTTACCATCGCACAGTTGTTGAAAATGGCATATTATCACCTTTTTACCATGCACACATTCAGTCACAAACGTTCGTATTTTGTGTCGTTCCGGACAGAGATTGTTAAAAAACCTGTTTAGACTTCGGGAATTGATTTTTCAGATTTTCCATAATTTGATTTCAGTTGGTACAACAGCACCACTGTTTCCATACCATAGGTATTACCTAATTTTCTCTGAATTTTAATTTTATAGTTTTGTGCAGGTGCCAAAGTTCGAGTTCGAGGTAGTTGAGTTGTTAATAAAGAAGATAGGTCTTTGAAAAGAGGTCGATTATTATAATATTATGTTAGTGTAGTCAACTATGGTTCATTAACCCAATAATGGCTTGGCATTACTTTTTGAAGTCACCCACATACACCCATTCCATGATGGTGAAAGGAACATCATTCCTCTCTTCTGACCACGATCTTCTCGACGACGTGTTTCAGAAAAAAAGTAGAGAAGAGAGCAAAGGAGCTGGTAGCGGTATCGAGATCCTCGTCAACGACCCTTACGAAGATGGGCCTGGAGGGAACGGCCAGTACACCCATAAAATCTACCACGTCGGCAGCCACCTTCCAGGTGAGTCGAAGGACTGAGCAGCAAAATTGGCGAAACCTACCTTACAGCAAAATAGAAACCTCGCTTATAATATATTATTAAAAAATCCATTCTGCCTCATATTATATAGTAAATATAGACATAGAGTAAAGATACTAGAATATTATTTCTAGTTATTATTTTGCCGTTTTATTTTCAATTTTCCCGCTCCATAATAGAATTTTCCACTCTCTTGCTGAACAAAATTGGTTCCGTGTCCGCCAATCCCTGTAACATTCATAACTTCTGCACTCTTTATCCGATTTCGATGAAATGATAAGGAATTATGAGGGGAGGGATGGATGAGGGATAATTAAAATTTGCTCCCGTGTCTGTCTGTCCGTATAACTTCCACAGTCTTCAGCCGATTTTGATGAAATGATGAGGGATTATGCGTGTTGGGCCCTTGATGGTTTCCTGTACATTTCGGTCCAATCGGATCAATTCCAGTCTCCGCGTTTTTGAGGAAGCTTTGTGCTACGCCCACTTGGAAAATACGTTTTTTTAGTTGTTTGTATTGATCCTATTTTAAACAAGTAAGGATCACTATCACTATCACTTCTATAAACAAAAAAAAAGTAGGCGAAACAATAATATTATTACGAATCAAAATAAGTACGAATGAAATGATAATAGTAAAGTAGATGCATCTAGAATGGTCGTGTCAAAAGGATTGAAGCAGAAAAACTACTTCAAATGCCAAGCTTTCGATAAATAAAATACCTTCATCAGGGCTGAAAAGTAATCATTAATTTGGAGGCATGATGCCTGCAGGAACCTGATTAAGGTCGATGTTAGGTTCCTGCAGGCATCATGATGTACACCCTCCAATATGTTCCTCCGCTCAGTTCAGGTTATTACATAAGTAGTAGTGCTAGCAATATACTTATGGCATCTTAGTAGCTCCGTGATCTATCGAAAGCTCGGCGAATGAAGTAGTTTTTCTGTCCGGCCGTCTTACTCATGACGAATCTAAATACATTGGTCCAATCTCCATAGAAATTTACAACTTCTAAACTGATGGCGCCATTATATATTTCACAGCATATGCGATAGTCCAGAAATTGAACAGCATTCGAAAATCCAAGATCAACGATGTGTCGTAAAACAATGTGACAACAACCCCCTGATCTTAGATTGGTGGCACCACGACCCCAGTCGTTGTGTGAGAGTTAAAATATCTTCTCTGCAGTTTGTCCTATTGAACGATGAAATTTGATACACTACCACTTGGGGTTATTTATTACGATCGTTGATTCTAGGTGAAAGAAAATTATTGTTTTTGTTTTTTAACTTACTACCTATAAATCAAATCAAAAGTTAGCATCCCTCCATTTGCACGATTTATCCAAAGCCTCCGACCTTGTGTCTTATGGCCTGCTGCTTCAAAAGCTTGAGCACTACGGATTTGGTCCAAGGGCGATTTCTTTTTTAGGAGTTATTTGGAGAGTTGGAAGCAGGTTGTGTGTAACAATGGATCAGAGTCTGAGCAGGTTGATATTCCCTGCGGTGTGAAGCAGGGGAGCGTTTTGGGGCCTTGCTGTTTTTCAATCTTTATTAATGACCTTGCCTATAAATTCGAGGAAGTCGGAAGTGTCTTCATGTTTGCAGACGACATCACAACATTGTCAGTGGGATCCTTGCAGGATGATTTGGAACTTGACATGCAGAGGAAGGATTCAGTGATTGGAAGATGGTGCTCTTCGAATGCACTTATCCTGAATAAGGATTAAAGTCAAGTTCTTGACTTCGGATTGAATCGACGTCTGGACCAATTAATTTTCTCGGTCTAGTAATCGATAACCGCCTGTCGTGGAGCGCCCACGTGGAATCTCAGGTGCCCAAGCTTTCATCGGAGGTTTAGATGATGAGACGACTGACTAAAGTCAGACAGTCCTGCGCTCAGTCATGCCTGTTTTGCATCGAGAGTGGCGTATGGTATAATTCTGTGGGAAAATTCGAGCCATGCCAGTGATGTTTACAGGTTGCAAAAGAGAGTAAGAACAATGAGTCATCTAGCCTGGAACGATTCGTGCATAGGTTCCTTCTCCCGACATCGGATCGTTACTGTCCCGAGTTTGTATGTGCTGGCAGTCCTGAAGCATGTCAGGTCTGGAGTCATGACTTTAGAAAGTGCATCGGATCACTACAATTATCCTACAAAAAGTTGAAACAACTTATACCCGCCGTTCACTCGCCTCAGCGTATCGCTTAATTCATGTCCAATCCAGATGGGGTCAAGATTGTTTAATGCACTGCCACTACATATGTGTTACCTGGAGGTAAATGTATTCTCCAGAGTAGTCAAGGAGTCCCTTCTCCGGGCAGAAATATATTCCCTGGATGAGTTTCGGGAGGTCAAGTGGTTGGTAAGTGTTCTAGTCATCATGGTGTGAATTGTCCGCAGTCATGGGTTGTTTTTAATTATTTGTTTTAGCTTTACGTGTATAATACCCGACGTTTGTATTGCCTTGTCTGGCTTCTGCAAAAAAAAAAAAAAAATTGATTGATCACTGAGTTGCAATAGTATATTGCCACTTCTTAATAGACATAATAATTACCTATGTAGGTACTTCTGTGTACGCGGTTTTATCTATTTTCAACAATAATTTTAGAAACAGTAATTTTTCACAATAGCCCCTTTTCGGAGTCGACGTTAGGAATTACTCTTTTCGCCCATAGATTATTCCCCTGTCGCCCATAATTTCCATTTTTTTGGAACGTTCAATTCTGATGAAACCCCATTTCATTAAGCGCGACCTACATCACAGCTTATAATGCTGCCACGGAACATAGCGTGATACGCTCTATATTTCCAACGTTCCTCAGAATCCTCGTTTTCCCCAGAAATTAAGTGGGGGTGAGCTTTGACTGACCTCGAGGAGGAAGTAACGATCAGAAATCGATTTGGTAACTGGGTGGGGGTTTGTTGACTCATTAAAAATGTATATGTGGCAAATAATGAGTCAGTCACGAGTTATGTCTTGAAAATGAATTTTCAAAGAAATAATAAATGTTCAGTTTTTCTTGTGTGGCAATTTTAACCAATGATTATGTCCTAAGAAAAATATTATTAGGATTAGGTAGGTGCCAGGATATTTGATGGATTATTCCTATTACACATTACTGAATCGATCCCTCGTAACCCTCTAGTTTGCACCTGTTTCTGAAGTATTTTCATCCTGATTAGCTGGCTCCTTTGGCGTACTTGGACTATTTCGCCATGCAACCCCAAACGTCCTGGATCTGATGAAATGAGGCTGGGGTCAGGAGCTTGACACCAACTGGAAAACATGTGAAGCAAGGCTTCAATTTAACTGATTTCCTCACCTGCAAATTGAAGATAATAAACTCCTCCTTTCCCAGTACGTTCAACAGATGGATACACAAATTTTAATTTTGACGTTTGTGATTTCTAGGTTGGCTCAAAAGTCTGCTGCCGAAATCGGCGCTGAGCGTCGAGGAAGAGGCGTGGAACGCTTATCCTTACACGAAAACCAGGTAGGTGAATTCCCTCTTGGTATAGTATGATAAAATGTATTACATTATAGTTACCTATAAACTTTTCTAAATTTAATCAACAATTTTTCAAACCAAAAAATCGAAAAGATTTTCCAAACTAACGATTTTGGCATACACCGTTGATTCAAATTGTAAATGCAGTAACCCCGAATTTCCCTATCTATATTGTAAACTTGTGCAATGTAAAAATATTTTAGAGTAATTCCGAATTGTTTTTCCGTCAGGTACACCTGCCCTTTTGTCGAGAAGTTCATGTTGGAGATAGAAACCTACTACTTCGCTGATAACGGTCACCAGGATAACGTCTTCAAACTGTCTGGCTCTGACCTCCGCAACAGGATTGTCGGTATGCCATGTTGATTTTCTCGAGTTCAGACCTTAAGTCGGTAAGCTTGGGGGCACAACTTGACCAGGAGTGGGACTCAGATTTACCAAACTTGATTAATTTTACACTGATTAGAAATAGGTTTTTCCGGTAAAAAAAAAAAAAAAAAAATATGTTCTGAACGATCAGCACCGGAATTTGTTTTTATTTTTTACTTTCCTGAGCCCACCGGAAAGGTGAAAGGAAAATATTGCTTTCAGCAGAAAATTTCTGAAACACCACCTTAAAATGTCCTAATCGGCTTCTGATCAATTTTCTCGACGTTTTCGAAAAGTGTATGTATGTAGGTATGTATCAACAATTGTGTCCCAAGTGCCTAACTATTTCCACGCTCCTGTCAAGTCAGGAGGGCTTGGCATTCCCTCTCTATCTGCGACCATCCCCACAGCTTGCCGCTACCGCCTGCTAGCCCTTCAGGGCTCGAGCTGGAAGGTCGCCCGTGCGCTGGTGTGGACAGCAGGATACTCCGTGGCGTCACCACCCGCGTCTTGCTCGGTGCTTCCCTGAATTGGTGGTCTTTTCATCGGCACACTTCCCTTTATCCTCCCCACACCCCACCTCCTCTTCATCCTTACCCCCAAGGGCTGGCGTAGGGTAGCTAGGGCGACCTCCCGACTTTCTCTTGTTTAATTTATTTAATTTATGTTATGGCGTGCCCCCTTCGCCTCCAATAGTAATTAAGGAGAGCTTTGTGAAGAAAAAAAATATATATATATATAAAATAAAAATGTATATACATACATACAGCACACACCCAGCTGTTTGCGAGAAAAGCTAAAGAAAAATGAGCCTAGAACGGTGCTTTTGAGGTTTTTACGGCAGGAAAGCAGTATGAAGCCTCGCACCAGATGTTTCTATTAGATACGCTCTTTCCCAACGGCGTATTCATTTTTTTAATTTTACCCTGCAAATTAAGGGAGTATGACAGTTTTAATGACGTCGAAGAAGAACACAAAATCCTGAAATTGAAAAAAACTCAACTTTTTGTTGGAAATTAACTGATGAATCTATTCCTTGAGTTTTGACAGTCGAGCCTGATACACCCTGTTTATTTAAACAAAAATTATTTGTATTGTGGGTTGAACAACCCCCGCTTTTCACATCAACTAACACTTACTTGGCTTGTCAGTGTTCTTTCAATGTAATTTTTCTTCATAATTCTTCTTATTTCAGATTTGATCGACGTGGTGAAAGACCAGCTCCACGGGGCCGATTATGTCAGAGAAGAGGACCCCTCCCTTTACATTTCGCGAAAAACTGATCGGGGACCCCTGTCGGAAAATTGGCTGGAGGAGTATTGGAATGAATGCAAGGTGACTCACACGCACACAGTAGTCCATTACAATTGAGTTGGTGACTGTTTTTCAGTAGTCATGCGTATGCGCAATGGCTTCCCCGTGGGATTTCCCGATTTTTCTTCCTTGGCTTATTCTAAACGAAAAATAAAGCTGAAATACACAGAAAAACAAGTACCAGCCAGTGCTATTCCATTCCTCTTTGCGTAAAAAGTAAGCTTTACCAAATCCTACTTGGGATAAACTCAAGATCGCGGTATTTGGTCAACAAACTACGTTAACAATGTTAGCGTTAACAATGGCTTCAAAATTTTAATAATGCAAATTTTTGAAAATTTTCTTCATGGAAATCATTGAAATCAAATTTCAAATTCAAAATGTCAGTAATATCAACAAAAAAATATGAGTTCGTTGGCCAGCATTTTCGGAGCACTCTAAGGGTTCAAATTTTGGAAATTTAGAGTCAAAAATCGATTAAAAAACGCCTTTTTTGAGGTTATTTGTGTAAATTACCATCTCAAACATAAGAACATTCGGAATCAGCGTGAAATTTCATATAAGAGTCGAGACTGTCAGAAAATAGGATAACATTTTTGTTTCAATCGAGTTTCTAAGTCATTAATCATGTTCCCAAAATTGAACGTTTTCACTTTCGTGTTACTGACTTCTGTTGAAAGCGTAATTGCAACACGAATCAGAATCGCCGTACTTCTCGGACCCTTTGATTCATTTGTTAATGATCCAACTTCAAAATTTGCACACGTTAGGTAGGTAGGCGATGACATTCGCAAGGGATCGGCCCTACTAGAGGGGGCTCAAAAAATTCTCATGGTGCTAGGGGGGCAATACTGAGGAAAGGCTGAGAACCACTGCTCTAAAGAATCTCTTCTCTATGCGGTTCCACAAGCTCATAGCATTCATAACGAGCATGGAAATCAAGGTTATTGATGTTGAATTAATCCATCTTTAGGTGTCCATCAAGGTGGGCTAACTTGAGACGTCCCTAAGCAGTGATGTCATTTCCGATTTTTTAAAAATATTTACGCAAGTCTCATTCAAATGTGAAATTTCTGTCTATTTTTGTAGACAAATTACTTGGGTATAGCTTATCGTAGGATGTTCAGAGAATTATCACACGAATCTTTCTCCCAATTTCGCTAAAATTCTGGAGTGGAAAGTCTCATGCAAAGAGCAGAGTTCCATTTTTAAGAAGCAACACGCCCTACGAACCAAATCCCAATTTTTCAGGAGGAGGAAAAAACTGAATCCAGTTTTTGATCACCTGTCCCTTTGTTTCCCGTTATTCAGTCACTTCTTGCCTTCCAGTAGTCGTCAATACTGAAAAAAGTATTAATTAAAGAAATTAGGAAATTTAGGTTGATACGGGGTGTTGTCCTAATAGGTAATTGAAATATTGAGGTCGGTGGGGGTGTTATGTTTTTCGAGTATTTGTCGATTTTGTAGTCTAGTTGAAGCAATTTTGAGCTAACCATTCAATGCAACGTGAGAAGTCGAATAAGAATCAGTCAAAACCTAATTTTCGTGAAAATGGTCGACAGGGCGTGTTGCTTCTTCAGCGACGATTTATCACTTTCCTAATACGTAACTAAATTGTTGAGATTGAAATATTTGCTTTCAATTTTTGTAATTCATCATGGTATTTAATTACTAATTAGACCTAAGTAAAAGCCCGTCTTTAGTCTGAAGGACCATTATTGAATCATGCCTGGTTTTTCCTCCTTAACAGGGGCAATCAATGCCATTGGCGAATGGAAAGTCAATTATGTGTGCCTACAAGCTTTGCAAAGTGGAGTTCAGGTATTGGGGAATGCAAACGAAGCTGGAAAGATTCATCCATGACATCGGTAAGTAGGATAAACAATTCCTAGTACTCTAAGAACATTAATCACCTGTAGATATTTGTAGAATCTGCTTCCCCTTCCTTCCCTTGCTTCTTTAAACTTTGATAAATTAATTGCAGAATAACCTTTAATATGTTAAACCAATCTAAAGATATTCTATATAATTTGTTCTTGGATAACTCCTGTGACGATGATGAGTGAACAAAAATACAGGCAGAGGCAGATAGAGAAAAATCGAGATAATGGTGCCTCTAAATTGCTTGAAACTCAGAAAAAACGCAAATTGTAATTATTAATTATACAAACAAATTCTCAATGTACAGACTGGCGGAGTCATCATTTTATTAGTATTATTTATTTACTGTTACTACTAGATACCTAGATCATTCAACTTAGGTGATGGGTGCATATCATCATTATTACAAAACCAGCCCGTACTGCTGTATGTGAAGAGCTTAACAATTATGTATTTGGAATGTGAATTTACATCACAATTTCTCGACTGAAATGCATGTGGCACCTACGGCAAAGCATGTCAAGTACATATGTTCAAGTAGATCAATATTGAGAGAAAATGGATTCGGTACCTGCATATTGTTATCATTTCATCTTTGCAGCACTTCGAAAAACGATGGTGCGCGCTCATCGGCAAGCCTGGGCCTGGCAGGACGAGTGGCATGGCCTTACAATGGAGGACATCCGACAAATCGAAAAACAGACTCAGGAAGCCCTCAAAATGACTATGGCTGGTGAGTTTTCGAGGAAACTTAAGGGTGTTCCGGCCAGAGTGTGAACCGTCATAAAAAATTCGCCAATCTCGGGAATTATAGAGTTCATATTAACTCTCACTTCAAATCTTATTACTACTTCATGTCAATATGTTTTTAAAGAAGTAACCACTCCTTCCTCCCCTCCCGTTACCATTTTACCGTTAAAACATTTCTCCAACTTTTCTCGGCCAATAATCGATCAATTTCTAATCTGTTTTCGGCATTCTTTCTATTTTAACTACTCCTCTGTTTTGACTAACTCCTCAGCTTGTGTCTGCTTGAAACCAGCATCCCACTAAAACTACGATTAACAGAGGAATAGGTTTTTTCTCTATTGTTGTTTATTCTAAATCCCTTGACCAGCAAAAGTGAGCACCATGGCTGTTGAGCCATTTTGATCTGACCTTACGCCTTGCTGATAAAACAGTTCTTCACTGGTAAAAAGACCACCACCTGAGGACATAGACTCTACTGTCATCTGTCTCTGGATGGAAAATGGACAAATAAATTTAGCTATCTTCTGTATACGAGGTGTCATCTTATGTTCAATTTTATTAACACCATGTCATTCAACTTTACACCAAACTTAGAACACAAACTCTCAATTCTCACAATTTTTCAAAATTTCTGTTTTCAATCCTTATTAAGGTGGCAGTGAAAGTAGTGGAGATGATGGTACCATATCGGCTGGGGACACGGGGAACAGCTCCCTGGCGGCGAACCTTGGAAGCATTGAGAAGCCCGAGGGGGAGAATGCTAGCCCAATCATCAAGCGACGATCGCCTGAGCCAGCTCAGGGATCGTCAGATGCCAGTCCTGAAGTATCACCTCGCCTCAGTCAGAGGTATGAGTGCTCCAGCATTGCTCTCCACTTTCGTTTGTTTATAGAAAATATTATCTGATCTCGGTAGGTATGTGTGAATTAGGGTGCCCAAACACCGTTCAACCATTTGACTCAACTGTGGGTAGGGAGAGTAAAAAACGTGATGCACTCGCGACACAACGGAACTCCACATGTACCGCGACCATCCGCCACAGTGGACACATAATTGATAAGAAGAAGTTGGCCTGATGAGCTCTTTGTAAGCTTTTTTCAGATTTTTGTGCTTCAAACTAACAACAGAAGATGAATAAGGATGTGAATTTTGAAGAGGATAAGTGTTGAAATCAAATACAGAACATTCTGGCAGAAAACAGTTTCATTAGTCTGGGAACTCTAACGTATCTTCAAGTTTGAGTTTCCAAGGGTTTCCTTCCAGCTTCTTTCTTGCATAAAATGGCCTTTCGAGGTGCTCTAAATCTGACCCTCCGCCAGGAGGCACACCATGCGGTGGGGGGGGGGGGGGTTAGGTGGCCTTGGGAAAAATGCCCTTCCTCCACTATATTTTCGGGTATAAAAAAAAGCTTGTTGAGGAAGAACTCCCCAACTAGACATCCCTAGTTTGGTTGGGCGGTCATTCAGACCATTTTCTGGGCACCATCACTGCTGTGAGCCCTGTTGGACGTCAGATTGTGTAAAGACAGGATGGTGGGTAGTCTACTGGGGGTAGGATATTAATAATTAAATAATTATTTATTTAATGAGCAGTCATCACGTAATTGCGTTTGATCCCATTCACATTCTAAATATTGAAAACCAAGTTATTGTGGTGTCAACAAGCTGAGTTGAAATTTATTTATACATTCAGGTTTATTTTGTTACAAGTGTTTTCTAATTGTTGTATTGCTTGATTTGTATCATGTAAGGAACTATAAAATTGCATGAATCATTGGGTAACTAATCATTTTTAGACTGGAGGTGAAATCACGAATGCACAAAATGAAGAGTCTTTGAGGATAGTCAAACTTGCACCTCCGTGAATAACATTCCTACGACATGATTCCTGTGATTTGTGTGTGATCGAATACGGAATACTACTACTTAGAATAGTAAATCTAGGATATCTATAATATTCTGTAGGGTCATCTCCATTCTAGTTTCTCTATCTATCATTGGATGGCCGAGAGTGGCACTGGAATGAGAGTAGGTATGGATTCAAATAGCAGTCAATAGCAGTCATTGTTTAAAATAAAAATACCTAAATAAATGATACTGTATTCCTAATCAGCCTCAGGGAAATTAATTGGGCGGGGAAAGTTGCTTCTTGAACAACTATGACGTTCTGTAAGAAAAAGTTCCGTTCATGCAGCATGAGTTGATGAGCGA
>JAEMON010000010.1:19225050-19249137 GCA_030264115.1 Lygus lineolaris
CAGATGTGGAACACGTTCTAATTTTTAGATGCCATGTTGTTCGTTTAAAAATGCTGGAAGATAAACCTTGAAAGATTGTAATTCACATTCCCATGGACAACTGCATTGTCTTTCACCTTCTATTTTTATCCTCAGTCTCTTGGGAAAAAGCTGATTCGTCCTCTTCAATTTCCAGCCAAAAAAAGCTGGATAAACGCTTGTGTGATATGGCCTTTAGAATCAATTTCCTATGATGTTGACCACTTATTAAGTACTTGCAATTCAATTCATTCCTTGTGTTTGCAGTGGAAATTGTACATAGTAATCCTCAAATATTCTCCGATGGACTAACACCGACTGGTTACTCCCAGCTCAGAAGACTCTCGGAAGTCAGCATCCAAAGCACCGTGTCTGGAGTAGTCGATTCCCTCCCTATTCAAACCATCAATAACCGTGAGTAACCTGAGTAATGATACTTAAGCTCTCATGGATGTATGGACGCCACCTTACATCTCCGAAACATGAAGTTTTATCAAACTGTACCTACATCTCCTTAGGAACGTACATGAAAATACGGCCCGTGTTGGGAAGCTTGTGTTAATGGGATATTCCAGACAATGTTTTTTCAAATATGTACCTATATTCCTGGGGGTAATAATTGGGTCTGTCCGTAGAAAAAATGTCAACATACACTTGGACAAGCAATTAGTAATTTTGATAGGAGGGTGGAACTGGCATTTTTTGGTCTGCCCTCAGTTCCAATTAGCAGTGGTTGGCTGGTGTGGTTGGGGGAACAGCCATATCGGTCCCCTCTGAGGAGAGTGCAACTTTGTAACCCTTGGCCTGCTTGACTATAGGTTAAATTAAGTTAATCAAGAAGGAGCCGTGTCACAAGTCCGGACGAGTGTGGATATCGGGTGGTTGTTCTGCCTATCATATCAGCTCAGTAAATAAATAACCCACAAAACCCCAAAATCAGTAATTCAGGATTTGAGAAATGGCGGACTTGTGACGTATAGGTACATAACTCACTACCTCCCGTTTCTCTAATTGAAAGAAAGCAATATGACCTATCCATATTGAAGCTGATTGCAGAGAGATGATAATAATTGATTGATTCACTCAAATTTTGTTGCACTATAAGAAAAAGAAAAGATTATCATAGTTAAGTTATCCCATAATAGTAACGTTAGACTATGGATAGCACTATGAATACTATATCTTACCACTTCTACTCGCGCACACGCGCTATCTGCCCCAGTCTTGACATACAGGGAGGACTCGAGGTTTTTCAGCATCCAATATCTTAATTTTACATTTCCTTATATTACACAATCATCATCTTTTACCACGCCATACCTTCTTTTTACAGTTGTTACTTAAACTAAAGTATTACAAAAACCATCTTAGCTTTAGACCCAGTGGAATACCCCGTTCGATTGAAACTAATTTCACAATAAAATGTAAGTTCTCACTAATAATGGTCTGTCGTATATGTTCCAGTGACGCAGAGGTGGTGGGGCACGAAGCGGATGGACTACGCCCTCTACTGTCCAGAAGGTTTGGCCAACTTCCCCACCAACGCCCTTCCCCATCTTTTCCACGCTTCCTACTGGGAGTCATCTGACGTGATAGCCTTCATAATCCGCCAAGTGAGTCTCATAAAAGGGTTGCGTGAGGTTGAAAAGGGAATCCTTATACTGACTGCCCTGCTAACATGGCGTCTTCTACCCCAGAAGATACTTTCAGTACAATATTTGCCAATGCAGATGCGATTGGCCAGCTTATTATCTTAGATTTAAACCACATTCGCCATTGGGAGGTGACAGAATGGTTTGATACCTAAGTGTTTTTGGATTTCAGATTGGCAGGTTTGATTACAGTGCAACGGCAGGTCAGGAGGAGAAAGATATTGCTGGCTTCCATCCTAGTCAGCCCCGCGAGAAATGGATTCGAAAGCGAACGTCAGTTAAACTGAAGGTAACGTCATTTTTACATCAGGACCTTTTGAACATTGTAAATAATGGTAGGTACGTATTTATTGATCTTTGTGAATTATCGATACCTACTCTACATTCCAGAATGTAACCTCGAACCATCGAGCAAACGATGTGATAGTCAGAGAAGGCACCAGGCAAACTCTGATGGCAAGGTTCATGTATGGGCCTTTTGACATGATCACTCTAGCAGGTACTTACCCACAATGATTTTAACTCTTAAGGCAATGAATGTTGTTGAATGTTTTGCATGCTCGAGACTTTGGGGGTGTTATTATGGAGTAGCCACCACTTTTTGATGAGGCTAAAGACCTGCACCTGAACTAAACTTAATATCACCCTCTGGGTATCCGGTCCACCAAAAGGTATAAATTCAAAGGTCCATCAGAACATTTCTAGTGCTGTATGCCAAAAATCAGCCCATGAAAGCCATATACGGACATCTCCCAACACGATGCCCACCTTTATACACCGTGCAACCTGAACAGAGTACCTATTAGATTGGTTGATAATTATGAGAATTCCTTGTTGAAGGTCCCTACCTAATGTTTCTCTGTGAAACAGTCTCGTTCTTGCAAACTTTTAGCTTCATTTCTACGAATTTGCCTACCTAGTTTCACCATTTGTATGTACACTGATCTACTCAAAGTATATTATTCGGTCGATTATTCAGGAGAGAAGGTGGACATCCACGTGATGATCGACCCCGCCATTGGAGAATGGACGCTTCTGAGCACTGAAGTGACTGACAAGACTGGACGTGTTACCTACACGATACCTGACAACAAAACCCTAAGTTATGGCCTGTACCCTGTCAAAATGGTCGTCAGGTGAGTTCTAACTTCATGCACCTCACATTTTCCCGCAACTAGTACACACGCCAACCTCTCACTCTGTGGCAAAGACAAGATGTTTTGGCCCAAGACATAACTAGCAAAACCTACATACGAGTACATACAGATAGAAACGCTATCTTCTAAATATAAGGATGATTGTAATGGTGATTTCACAGTTCACGCCCATGTGCGTACTGCTTCACAAGAAAATACGTACATATTAGTAATACTCATACCATATTGATTATTTCGGAGGAGGTAGGTAATATTTTTGAATATTTGTGCGATATTTCGAATTAATTGCATAATTTCTGTTTCAGAGGAGATCACACAAGTGTGGATTTTTCTTTGGCTGTGGTGCCTCCCAGAACTGAGTGTGTGGTCTTCAGTATAGACGGCTCCTTCACTGCCAGCGTGTCTGTTACTGGGAGAGACCCCAAAGTCAGGGCGGGCGCTGTTGATGTTGTCAGGTAAGAAGGTGAAGGGTTGGGCTGGATCTGTTAGTGTTCAAGAAGTTTGCGACAAGCGCCTACTCGCCCACACATTTCACTATCAATTTCGCCCCATCGAAATTCCCGTTACAGGGTTTGTTTTCATAAACTCTACATAATCCAAAGAAGAAATCCTAAGCAAGAATCCTTGGGACCAGGTGATCGCATAGGTATACTGCAAGCCAGGATATGTCAGCCATATAATATGCCAGCTATTGTGTACCAAACTTAATCCTCAGGACCCAACGAAACGGATGGTAGTAAATGTTTTTGTAGCATAAAGTCAATTGACTTATAACCAATTGAAATCCTTGCTTGCTTTTTTGAACATTCTATGGCACAGTGTCAGGAAAATGGAAAAATTTTAAAGGTACAGAGCATTTACTTTGCTGTGAACAGCAATATTTCAGAGCACCGAGCTGCTGTATCTGGAAGATTTTCTCTTGTCCTCCCCTCCCCTATGGTCTGGTAGCTAAGCCGCATTTTACAGCTCTCATGGTTCCCTGTGAATTTTATCAATTGGATCATCGGTAGTGACTTATGGCCTTACCCATCTACCTACACCGCCCCATCTATCTTAAGACTCACCTGTGGTTGACTCGGAAGAAGAAAGACAGGGAAATTGAGAAATTAAATCGTGTATGTATAGGCACAGGCGAAGAGTCAATTTCACTTCAGGGTGGGGGAGGGAGGGATACAGAACCCATTTGATTCCCGATATACTATACCTATTACAAGTACGTTTCATTCATTTCGTTTTGCAGACATTGGCAAGAGCTGGGCTACCTTATCGTGTATATCACCGGTCGACCCGACATGCAACAGCAGCGAGTCCTCGCCTGGCTGGCCCAACACAACTTCCCGCACGGCCTCGTTTCCTTTGCAGACGGCCTGTCGACAGACCCTCTCGGTCACAAGGCTGTGTATATCAAGAGCTTAATGCAGGTAATGTCAAATACCTATAGCAAAGTAGGGAAATTTTGGCTTACTCAAATAAATTAGAATAAAAATGAAATCGAGTGTTTCCTGAAAGTAGGTACATTGGAGCGCACATGTTACTGTTCCATTGTGACAGAACTCGGTCTTCATTGGTTGGGTGTGAAGTGAAAGTTTGGGACACCTGACTAAAAAGAATCAAATGACTAAGGTCTAAAATGCAGGTTCCCAATTGCAAAACTAAGCACCATGCCAGTTCCCCATTGCAAAACACGACTGGAAAAGTTAATTTTGAAGGTCAAAACCCATGTAGACTCTTTCCCACCTTTGGTAGCGAAGTCAACCGGTTTTGAAACCAGTTCATTATGTTTTGAACTGGTCTTCTTAACTCGTTCTGAAACTGTTGAAGTGGCAGCTAGGTTTCTGTGGCTGGCTAGGTTAGTCTATTTTACGGCAGGCATAATGCCTGAGCCTTTGGCTTGAGGATGCTAGGAGAAAAAGAATAGGTAACCAACTCAAGGTAGCGATACAATGTAATTGAATTAGGTATCTACAATAAATTAATAAAAAGGATATAATCGAGATTTTGTTATTTGTTTTGTTGATAGGACCATGGAGTATTGATACATGCAGCGTATGGAAGCAGCAAGGACATATCTGTGTACAGTTCCATAGGGCTACGGCCAAACCAAATATTCATAGTGGGTAAAGTGTCGAAGAAACATCACCAACAATCCACCGTACTGATGGAGGGCTACGCCGCCCATCTGGCGTCTCTGATGTCCCACGGGGGCTCCCGGCCGGCCCAGGGGAACGCCCGGATGGTCCTAGTCCCTCGTTCAGGGTTCGGCCACAGCGCATCAATACGGAGGAGGAGGTGAGTCTTAAGCCAGCAAATCATTCTTCTGTACCTGTAAATCAAATTCACAATATTCATACACCTTTTGATTTATTGATTATTACGTCCTGTTAAACGCAGTGTTTTGCTATCTACAAGTTATGTGTGCATTTCAGTACTGAGAACAATATTCTGTGCAATATTTATCATCATTCGGTAATTCAGGGAAATAATGCCTGAAGGAAAAAGAGCCATTTCGAATCGTGAAAATTCAAAACTTGGTTATAAGAGACACAAGTTAATGTATTGCTATTGTACTTCGAGCTGGGTCAAACTGGCAGTTACATAATATGCAATGCAGTTGTTCAAAGGTAGCCCAACACTCAAACCTATGTTGCTCGACAAATTGCTACAAAGTGAAGCTCCGGTTTGATAGAATATAGGAACGTATTAATCAAGGAAAAATATTGACTAGTTTCATATTAACTTGATCTTTTTCATGATGCCTTATGTGAATATAGTTTGTTGTTAGATATTTACCAGAGATGTTACGCTTATTTGACATATCCATAAAATGAACGGTTGCTACGTTTTTGTTTTAAAAAAATTTAAAAAAAACTGCAATATGCCCCTACAATTCAGTTCAATAAGCAATCTTGGACCTCAAATACGTATCAGTAATCTTTTAAAACGAAATTTCTTTACATTTTAAAACGAATATACCTTCAAAAGCCGTAGAATCATATTTATGAAGGGTAGGTGATCACCCGATTGCAAAGAGTCGACGTGCTGACGAAAATGGGCTTTGAATGTCCAATTTTGAAAAATTCGGCACATATTGGGGTGACAAGTCCCTCATGATTCATTTTTATGTTGTATCATATTTAACCACAAGAATTATTGATTTTTCTTGCCCAACTTCACCGAAATGCACACATGATTGTATCAGGTACAAAATTTGTACGTTTAAGGCGTTGTTAGCCCGAAAATTCAGGTATTTTAAAATGTTATGATGGGCTCAAATCTTATGAATTTTCATGTGAAAAACCAGCTATCCACAATCCACCGTCATTGAACAAAAATTAATTATTGCGTTCCTTATTGTCAACACACAAATCACATGTGACAGCACGACGCATTGTCTGTAAGATACGCCTACGAATTTCCAAAATTCTACCATTTTTTGATTGTTTTGCTGAGCACTTTCAGGAAAAACTTCAACAGGATCTCAACTTTCAAATGTTTTTGCTCAATTATTAGGAGAGAAAATTATGTTTAAATTGCAAAAAACGTGGGTTTTTTTACGGAGCTACGTGCGTTTCTAGGCTGCCTAAATTGCAGGCAACTTGTATCGTGAAAATCCCCGGAAACATAATCTTTTTCCTTACCTCGATCTAATGTTCATTCATCTAAGATTTTTGGCATTTTGGGGTTGTAATATTAGGGATATTTGTAACAATTTTAATGGTGTATTTCACGTTAAACGGCTCACGATTCCTAGCACCAAAGGATCGAGGTTTGTTTTCGAAAACATAATTATTGCTTTTTGCCCTGAAATATTTCATAGGTCTTTATTCCCACAGTTGATAAGATTAAGAATAAACTCCGCCTTCAAAACGGTGTATCGAGTTTATTCAGTGAATAATAATAAATTTATCAGTGACCTACCTACTGTATTTTCTCATCAATTACAGTTGTAATTAGTGTATAATAGATATATTATTTTTCGGTTAACAACTCACTCTTGCTTCCAAGTATTCTATTCTTCTTTCGAGCGTAGTCAGTTTCTCGTTGAGTCCAGCTAGTCTCCCACGGCATGACATGTCTAGATAGGGAAATTTAAATTCTATAAGCCAACAATTCAAAATTATGTCGCAATAAATACTCTAAAATTACTTCATTACTTCACACATCGCACACAATGATACATTTTCATTTCATCATTACTCACGAGTTTTAATTAATTAGGTAAGCAGGACCCAACTCATAGTGTGGAAATCCATGCACATTAGGTCAGGTACTTATATAAACGGGTGATGGTGGTGGTTGAGGGGATTGCCATTATTGCCCCAACTATAATCTGGAGATAGTTCAGCGTTTAAGTTGCAACGTAGGGAAGAGATAGAGAGGGTTCCTGTATTGTTTAATCCGCCGATGACGTAATGGAGAAATAAAAAGAAACGAGAGCCAATGATAACGTAGTTTATTCCTAAGAAAATAATTAATACAAAGTTAAATCGATTTCGACGGTTAGGCCCCTTTGATTGGCAAGGGTTATTCCCCTCTCACTTCTCTCAGCCAATTAGATTCAAGTATACTACATAATTACCTACCTGTTTTTAAAGCAAACTTATAGGTAGGACGGATAGGGGAGGGGGATACCTTGGGGTCTTAACAATATTGTTTTCTATTAAAATACTAATACCTTTCCTTGTGTGACTCAAAATTCCGTCTCCCTCTCGTTATCGTAATCATTGGTTTGGTTGGCACTGAATTTTACCACCAATAAAGTACTACTTGGTTGCAAATCGCCTACTAGGACGTTGATTCGTGAAAGCTTGTTCAGATTAATCATTACAACATGCTTAGCTCAATTAGGTATTTACCTACCTTGATTTTCAAATATCTAATTGTTTGGGAGGTGATAATAACATTAGATTCAAGTTCGAAGAGATGATCATTTCTACGAGTGAATTGAAACATTCTCTTTGGTGGATAACGACATTTGATTCGTTCCTGAATGTTTTCACCTAAAAAAAACCTACCGCATAACTTTGCTGTGCACATGCTAACCTACCATTTGCGCTAATGAGTGAACATCTTCCAGGTTTTATGATAAAAACTAAAGGTAGTGGATATTACCACACGTGTTGCTGACTCCCAATTGCCAGGTTGTCAGAAACATGAGTTCAAATCGTTCCATTCCATCTCTCGCTTGCTCAAAAAGTCTAGTCAGAGCGTTTGCTTCGTTGAATTTTTTTTAAATCAAGGAGAAATAACTACTTTATTACTTGAAAAATACAATTCGGTTTACAATACCCCTACGTAGGTACCAACGTATGGTGTAGGAAATTCCTAATTTGCGTGAGATTTGACGGAGCAACATACTACCCACTGGTAGTCCACCATTACATAATTAGGTTATTCAAGGTAAAATTCAACGTTCAGTTGGTTTGATACTATTTTTTCTGAGCATGACATCATCTGCAGTGTGCCTATAGGTAGTTATTTAGTTTGGATATTTTTGAAATATTCGAACGTGGCGTGAGGACCATGCGAAGCTGTTAATAGTGGAATGGATGGGATTCCAAATAGGAACTTGTAGCTCGTAAAGGGCATCGAGGAGAGTGAAGAGGGTTATAGGATTGGTCGAGCCATTTTTTAGAAATGTGTAAGGTTTTCCTGTGTAAATGTGTGTAGGGTTTTCCTGTGTGAGGACAAGGGAAGATCTGGAGCGTGATTTTGTTTCAATATGGCAATTAGTGCCTGCCTTGTGTGGTGAAATTATCAGTTCAAAGCTTTGAATGATATAATTCCTATTCTGATTAACAAATCGCCAGTATCATCACCCATTAGTTTCTTTCTTCTGTAGTCACGTTGCTCTTTTGTATTGAATAGGACATTGTAGAGCTGTAAGACTTCCTGGATTTTATGACCTTAGGAACATTGTGGAAAATGAAAGTCTGTCAAAATGAGGAGAACGGGAGAGTGTGGTACCGACCTGAATTTCTGTGATTAGGATAATTTGGTGTAAATTTGTAAATTATTTTTTGATTAGGATGTTTTGTGTTTGGCCAATCAAGGTAACCTTACCTTGTTCTCTATGTAGAGCAAATAACACCTTATCAATCATTTCGTGTTTTTCTTTATTTCGATTAAAATAAAGAGTACCTATAAGGATCTGGGAAAAAAGAGAAGAGTAGGATAGAATGATAGTACAACCAATCTATGTACCTACGTAGTATGATAGTGTCTAAGCTGGTGCCTTTCCTCAGATCGATCACTATTAATTTTCCTGCGCAGCGCGTGGGTTTACCACCACCTAGCGTAATTATAACTAAGTATTGGAACTGAAAAAACACATCCTTACCGAACGAATTGAGGAAATCTGTGATCTTTTTGATGCTGGCTGTGATCACCTCGATGTACTCTCGGTTCGCCCAGTCCTGCTGAATCTGTTTTTGAATCGCTTCACTGTGCACACCTGACATGAGGGCCTCGAGGTTTTCAAGAAACTCAAAAGGAATGCACTACCGATGTTTTGTTGTAGGAATAGTTACTAACAAAATTCAATTTTTTGCGTGTTTATTTGACGTGACTCTGCGACCGACAGAGGACAGATACGATTTCCAGTGTTGCCAACCCCTCTTGACCTCCCCTAATCAACACAAAAAGTCGGTAGAATTCCATTGCACGAGACTAGAAAAAATGCATCGTATTTGGAAGTCACGGAAAGCCAACGTTTGGCTTGAAGGGCGTTTTTGTGGCTGTAAGTCGGTTAAAGTCCTTACTATCTATTATTCACGGGAGATTTTGTGTTAATAGATTGTATTTTATATTTTATGTATCACATAATTATGGTACCTAGGGTGTTCAGTCATTTACCAAAAGCTACCGTCAAGTTACTCCGAGAGACGATTTTTGCCTGTTTGGTTAAATAATTCCTCTTCTAAAATTAATGGAAATTCATCTTAATTCAGTCACCAAAGTTTAGTATTGTACAATGCTTCACTTTATCGGCCAACGTTACATTGTGTCATTATTAGTATCCTGTTCTGTGGACTAGGCACCAGACCACACCTAGATCGACGTCAATGTCGGGCTGATTGGGAAATCTGTTACAAATGGCTTTGCGTTTTTGAGTGTTGAGATAAAAGTGCAACAAATATTCGCAGTAGATCTACCGACTTTTCATTGGACTTGGGCATCCTGTGATAAAGTTGCGTTTTACAGTGTTGCCATCCCTCTGGGTGGGGACGCAGTGTTGTATTGATTTGGGTGGTGGTCTTCTGCAAGGTCGATCCCTTCTCCCTCGGGTGGATGTTTATTTATAGCATCCACGTCACTCCTCTTGCCCTTCCATCCCCCCTCCCAGCCATGTACCACAGACCAGAAAACCTACCAGGATCGAAGTTCAACTTGTGGTGAGAATTAACCGTTGCAACATATCCCAGATCCCTGTCAATTAGGACCTAGAAGGTCCTCCTGTTGTCAAATCACATCAGATCAATGCCTTCCATCAAATTCTGAGGAGCTGTAAGGAAACGTTTAATAACTTAGGGCATCCCAAATAAGAGTAAACTGAGTTTCACTAAACATTTTGCTTCCTCGCTACTGAAGGTAGGAAGTTTTGTATTCGTGCAAGAAATAAAAAAGTGTTGTCCTTCAAAATCAAACTTTCCACTTGCTTTTCACGTTTCAGAACTTTCTGAACACTTTTGGTTCCGTGTCTGTCTGTCCGTCTGTCTGTAGTCAATTCCTTGTCCCAGGAAAAACTATATGAAGTACCTACTTAATGGTCCGAATTTGATGAAATTTCCAGGGATTGTGCGGATTAGGCCCGTGACGGTCCCCTATCAAGTTCATCGCCATCGGACCACTAGTAGCGTGAGCGCATGCGCAAACGTGAATCTCCTGAAACCCCAGTATCTCAGTTCCTAATTAATCTATTTCGCTCAAATTTTCAGGGTAGTTGGAGGCTAACTCCAAGACAATCTCCTATGAATTTCTTGACGATTGGATCAGTAATACCTACTGCGCAAGCGTAAACTTGAAATTTGTTGTCATTTGAGTAGCTCCGAAACTTTCCTCCCAATTTTGGTGACATTTTCAGGGATTAAGCGAGTTAGACCTTAGGGAGTCCCCTATGAATGTCATCGCCATTGGACCGCTAGTAGCGTGTGCGCATGCGCAAACGTGAATTTCCTGAAACTACTATTTCTTAGTTACTAATGCACATATATCGCTCAAATTCGGTGTGTAGTTGAGGGCTGACAATTACCTTAATTAATTTGGCTGATAATTACCTCAAATTTGGAGGGTAGTTGGGGGCTAACTCCAAGACCATCTCCTATGAATTTCTTGACGATTGGATCAGTAATTGCTACTGCGCAAGTGCAAACTTGAAATTTGTTGTCATGGGCGTGGCCCCGGAACTGCTCGATCAATTTCGGTGAAATTATCGAGATTGTACAGGGTAGCCCCTAGACAGTCCCCTATTAATTTCTTAGCCATCGGACCACTCGTAGCTTGTGCGCATGCGTAAACGTGAATTTCATTATACTACGATTCATCAGTTCCTGATGGACCGATTCCGCTGAAATTAGGAAGGTAGTTGGGGGCTGTCTCCAGGGCAATCACCTATGAATTACGCCACAATTGGATAGGTGATGGCTACCACGCATGCGCAAACTTGACATTTATTTCCATAGGGATAACTCCGGAACTATTCTACAAATTTCGCTGAAATGTCTGATACTAACTGATACTATACGTCCATGTTACAAAAGTGAGGAAGCTATACTGCTCACCTAACTTGGTAGACGTTTTTCTGAGTCTGGAGCTAGAGGCTACGGGCTCGTAGCCGAAAGGACAAACCTCAACATATTTGTGATTTACGATGGGATGGGGAAAAGGTTCCATGCAAAAAAGTTGTATAGAGTAATATTAAATGAATCTTTGAATGTTGTGTTCCTACACTCCGAAATGTGACTAGTTTAGTATGGTAGGTACCTATGTAGAATGTGGCGGTTATGAAAGGGTTATTTTCACCGAAGTTTAAATTATAATAATACAAAAAGTTATTATAAGAACAAAAGAGCTTTTCAACAATATTAGACAAATGACAAAGTGATTCTCAAAGTTATTATCAATCAATTAATAATTAACAATAAAAATTCGAAGGAAACAACGCGAAAAAAACCCGAAGTACCTACCCGACCTCTACATACCTATGTGATCTTCCTGTAGGTGGTACTACGCTCGGAAAAAACTTATGTTGAAGAAGATAAAAGAACGGCTAGAGAAACTGGAAGAAATTGACAGCAGAGAAGAACTATAGCGGTAGTAGATACGAAGTTACCTCTGGTGTTTCGGTCTGTGATCTGACGGGTGTGTTAATACCTATTTCATTTGTGTTCTTCACCAATCAGAATGCTCTTGGTTCAGCATAAAAATATTCGTATTCCACAGTTCTCACTAGCCATACGTGCGAATCCGTAGTGGCGTATCGAACGTAATTAATTCCCGCTGGCCGCATGTATCCTGCGGTCATAATGAAATACCTTGACCACATAAATTGAATTTTTATGGAGAACATTTAGTTGTGTTTTGCATTATTACCTACCCAAATATATTTGCCTAATTGCTAGATAAAAGAGTGTTTAGGTACTACTGATATAGGTCTTTTGAGCGTACTAACTACTGCCAGTACACCAAATCTTCCATACCTGTCCCTGTTACTCTGTGCTATGAACTCTCCCTTTACATTATAAGTCCGTTGATTTATCGATATTGGGAAATAGTGGCGATTAAAACCAGTTAAAAATCTAAACACCTTACGTATACCTGGAGAGCTGCGGTATGTCTCATTCGATTTAGAATTTGTTAGTATTCAAATTTTTTTATCGAGGTGTTTTTTGTTTTGAGTGTTATTTTAGGGTTTTGTTTCACAAAACCCTCGAAAACTGACGATTTTCGTTTGTAAAAAAAAGAACAAGGACTCTATTTGGGGACATAATAGGTAGTGATATACATATTTGTGATGAGGTGCGCTTAAAATTTCATGTATCCAAAACCCTTGAGTCCGTACTGACGATTTGGGACAACACACAGGTCATGCAAATACTCGTAACAATGGAAGTTCCTATAATTGAATTCGTTTACATACGATTTCATTTTTCAATAGTTTTTATTTTCTAAAGGAAATCTTAATTTCATAATAAATGTTTCACCGGGACAAAATTGAAATTTTGATCGGAACGAAGGTTTGCGAAATTTCATAATATTCAAAAACCCTTTGTCAATCGTTTGAACTTCATTTAAATCAAACTAATCAACAAGGTTCGTCGTTAGTATCCTTCCTGTCTCCAGTGTGAGTGTTATATGAACTTATGTTGTTATCTACCCATGTTGTGCTCTGTTAATAGGATAGCATTTTCTGAATCAAGTTACTTGTAATGGTTTTCCAAATCAGATAGTGGATTCTCTTATCGATTTAATGGTTTTCCAAATAGATACCTATGAATTCAACGATTTTTCAGATCGATTAACGATTCACCAAATCAAATTCTAAGGGCCACCAGATGTGCTTGGCAATCCGTAAATTTGACCTGGAAACATGTTAAATTCGTTTGGAAAATTGTTAATCTACTTTGAAAACGGTTGATTCGATTTGGAAAACCGTTAATTCAATCTTCTGGAAATGGTATACCTGCCACCTCGAATACATCGTCCACACCCTGTATACTCACATACCTAGTTACCTTGTGTATGTACCTACGTGTTACATACCTACTGGCGTCCCACGTTGTTATTGAAAATACATAAGATATGACTTTGCATGCTCTCTCACTAAATGATTTCTAGTTTGTTGTTTGGTGTGATGTTGTTTCCAGGTGATTTTTCTCTCTCTCTGTCTCTCTATCCCCACTTTATAATTAATAATTGTTTCTTGATTTTCTTCCGGCCCACATTTATTAGAAAACCTATAGTTTTGAATAGAAGTAAATACATAGACATATCTATTGTTTCACTTATAATATTCTTCGTTGTGGGAGAAAACAAATTCTTTCAAACTTCGTTGAAAATGAAGGGTTTGGAGTGAGTCTTCATGGGAGACTTGATCTGAGATAAGGCCTTCGTGAAACTGTCTTTTTCCTAAATCCGCGGACTAAAAACCTCGGCAGAGGTTGAACTCTATTAATATCCTCGTTGGGGAAACCGGCCCATGTAGGATGTAGGGCTCTATATATCTAGTCCCTTTTCAAGTTTAGTCATAAAATCGAATATCAAGCCAAAGAAAAATAAAGTTTAATTTACATAATTAATATTTCTAATAGTCTTACTCGTTTATACTCGTGCCTAATGTTGTTCATTTATATTGTTAATTTATAGTTGTATACAAATAGTGTGGTTTCTATTGTCTGGTTTAAACCACCGCATCTTATCATGTCTCACATTTTTGGGTTGGGATTTGAGTACCTACTCCTCTGCTAAGTAGGTACTCTAGACTAGACCAAAAATGTGTAAGAGTAGGTATGTTCTTCCGTATCTCTCCCGCAACGCATTTTGAATTTTGTGGTTAATTCGGTTTAATAGAAACGTACACCGCCTGTGTTAAACGTGGTGGCTCAAATCTCAACATGGCCACTTACACACTTTCAGTGTTCATGTGGGTCGGGCCATAGACGGTCTCCTATAAATTTCAGATCGTGCAAGTTTAGTTCGAATTTTAGCAAATGCCGATTTCGGTTAAACTTGTAGGGATGGATTTGGGATGGTTTCCGCATCGAGTAAACACGTGAAGAAACGTGAGGAGACAAAAAATTATAAGGGGGCATAAATAATTGCTATTTTCCACTTGTTGAGTCAATTTTATGGGCAATCATCGTATCGCATATCGTCGCATTATTCTTCCTCACTGCCGAAGCCTTGTATTCTTGCAAGAAGTGAAAAACAAATTTTGTCCGCCTTTCAAACCTTAATGAACCTTTTCTTTCGAAGCTTTCTGGGTTCGGTGTCTGTTTGTGGTCAATTCCTTGTCCCAGACAATACAATAGTTGCCTAATTCCTCTTCCGAATTTGTTGCAATTTTCAGGAATTGTGGGGGTTCCCAGGGGAGGCCCCTGGAAAACCGTCCATACTCGGAATTTCATCACAGTCGAACCAGGTATCCAGTACCTACCTAGCGTATTCGCCGATTTGGAGGGTAGTTGGGGGGCATCAGGACATTTACCTATGAATTTTATCGCGATTTGGTCCATAATAGCCCTGCCCTGGTTTTGCGCCACTTGCACAAACTTAAAATTGGTCATCACGGAACATTCCTAAACAGTTCAACCAATTTTAATAAAAGTTTAGGGACTTGAAGAGGTTAGCCCCTTGGTGTGGTCCTCTTAATTTCATCGCCGGTGTATGGTGTGGTAGCATAGTGTATGCGCTCAAGAATAGGTAATTATATAATAGGCCAAGTTGTGGGTGTGTAGGTCATGTTATGCCATATGAGGAAGCTATACTTCCCTCAAAACTTGGCAGACAACTTTATAAATTTTACAATTTTCGTTTTTACAACGGACTCATTCTGTATGTGTAGGTTTTTACCTATATATTATGTATGTGCCTACTTATTTACTGAACACTATGTACAATTTTCAAACCTACCCCTCCCTTCCCTCTATTTGATTTTTCTTGTCTCCACTTTTCTCTTCTTTCTGAAAAACATGTTTGTATAACCACAGATGCGGCAGCGGATTGGTAGCAAAGCGTACGGATGTTTGAGATAGTTGCCGATTAAAAAAAAATATGTCCGATCTATTGCCCTAAATCAATTTTACCCAGAAGGAACTTTGTGTACAAGGTAAATGTGAGTGTTGAAAAGTGTGTTCATGAAATTAAATGTTTTCTAAAAACCGCTGGGACCACTTATTGTTTGCTTTAAAACAATGATATTCTTCATTGATATTAGAGTAGAGGCGTCTTTCGTTTTATTTATTGTTCCCTGAGTTTAGTCAATGAATCTAGTAGATTTTTTCCGTGCTCCCAGTGCGCTATAATATGTGTTTAGTCGTATCCGCCTTGTATGGGATTTGCATCTTGTTTTTATCTAGGGACCTAACTAAATTTGAATTATTTTTTAGTTGTTATTGCGTCCGGCCTATTCTTCTAGCTTTGGAGGTCTTTTTAGATAGTTAGTGGAGGAGGTTCATAAAATCTAAATCCTAGGCATCACTGTTATTCAGTCATTATTTTCTTTAATGTGCGATATGGTACTGCCTGGTCACTTCAAGGAAGAAAGGCCATTGATTTGTCTACTAATGAGTGTTATAATATAAGTAGTGTAGCGTTAATTACACTAGGAAGCTTAGATTTGGCTGCCTATCGTAAAATACGTATTTGTTGAGTGGTTGACCTATTCCCGCTCATGGCCCCTTAGCACTACTAGAATAAATTATAGTGCACCGTTTGAACACCCACCAAATTGAATTGCCAATGGGACGAGCAGGTGGTTCCAAGCAAAGGATTTATTGGATAAATCACATTAACTTTTATTTTATGAATAGTGAGGCAAAAATAATAATAATACATAATCTAAATTCAGTGTGAAGTTTGACAATGTTTTTCCTGCACAATGCTTTTAATGTTCGGCATTAATGACTGACCTCGAGAGCCGATATAATCAAGTAATCTCGATTAGAGATGGCAGCTGTAGGTACATTCCTCAAAAAACATGTTTTTCCATCGACGTATTTGTGCTATCGATGGTAGGAAAATCTGACTAATAATGACTGGGTAATGATGTACTACCATTGATTTATGTTCAAAGGAAATGACCAATAATATACAAGCACCATTTTTTCAATGGGTTCATAAACATCTTTGGTTGCCTATGCCTACCGATGATTCAATAATTATGTCGCTTTGCCATCGCTCATTTCGATGTTTCGACCTAATAGCTGATACGGTCGAGGAGGCAGATTTAGGTGGACGAGATCTACTTCAGAATTTTTAAAGGGCGTCCTTACCTGCTTCGGGGATGGGTGATAAAATAAGAGTTTCGTCCAAAATTCCCCTAATGTACCAAATTTTCTTCTGCCGATGGGATATTTTTCCGCTCAATCGCTACTGGAAAACGTCGTTTCACTTGAAAATGAGAGTAATATCTTATTTTTTCGTGAAATATCCATAGCTATATCCCGAAGCCCTTAGGTAAACGGTCAATATCAAATCGGTCTGTTTTTCTTTCTGTGTGTGAATCTGCGAATCCTTGTAACTCGCATAAATATTCATTTGATTTTGATGAAAAGTTCAGGGATTGTTCTGGTTGAGGCCTAGATGGTCCCCTATGGATTCCATCGTTGTGGATCGCAGCCCCTGAGTCATATTTTTCAAACATACATTTCTTAATAGCTAGCCGTGAAGTTACCTGATGGTCGGATTTCGTTCATACTTGTTGGTTAGTTGGGGATGACCTCTACTCTGCATACCTAGCAGCTGCCCTTTCAAAACCCTTCGTATTTTTCCATGCATAAGGTGATTTCTGTGAGATGCATATCCCTGTTCATGGTGGACTAACACATGTGCTTGTCTGTTTTGTTGATGCTGTGAATTTTTCAATTTTTAATCCTACTAAATACGATTATTTTATTGAAACAAAAGCACAGCTACACCCAATTACCACACGATTGGTGCGCTAATGGATTCGCTGTTATGTTTTTGATTTGACAAAAGTTTGAAGAGTCAGATATTTTTGTTTTTTGGTTTTTATTTCATTACTTACCACAAACACTCACCTCTCTTTGCACATGAGGTTTTTTTGTGCATGGTAGAACCCTGTCCGCATGCAGTAGTGCATTGGATCTAGATAGATCACGTTCGAGTTACTTTCTAACTTCGGACACATGAGTTGTGCTAGAAATGTAGCCCGTTTTGTAAACAATTTTGTGAAATTCCTTTTTCTTGCAGATGTCCATAAGTATTTTTTAGTGAGAAATAAGGTACTGAATCTTTTAAAATGGGTAGGTAAATTAAACCAATGAGAAGGCAAATTAAAAACTCTGAACCTTTTTTCACGCAGTTTACAGTGCCTACCGTAAGATGGGGAAACTTTGTGGCAACTTTTGAGCGTTTCGTGATTTTTGGAGTGAAATATAACAAATGTTAACGTTCTACTATTTTCCATAGAGTGGAGCTTTCAAGGTTTCATTCCTGTTGGTAATTTCAGGCGTGGGATCCAAAAATGATATGGTAGAATTACTAAGAAATTGTAATAATATGATATGTAATTCCCAAGAAAAAAGAGCTCATATATCACAAATATACCCCGCTAGTCACAAATACCTTACGGTACTTGGTAAAATTGTAGTTTGTGAAATACTTGAATCAGCCCGGAAACCCAATAGCCACTTCCCGCTCTTTGTAATTTTCTTCCCTGCCTTTCTTAAGATTGAATAAGTGGGTGAGAGCTATTCACGAAATGGATATTTCTGCAACATTCGGCCTCCCTGAGGACGTAATGTTGGCCTTCCTGGTTGCTTTGTCTTCAGGGAGGCCAAATTTTACAGGAATGATGGTCACGATTACCGCAAAAAGCGCATGTTACACTGAATTTTAATCAAACCTATGATGAAATAAAATCATATCAGGTAGACGTTATCCAGAGTTTTAAGACAATAATCTGCGAAATGGGACTGTCAGCTGTTTTTTGCGGCTCGGAGTTCAAAGATACGGCCGTATATTAACATGCGCCAAGATATCAGGGATGGTTGCCGAATATAATATCCTTTAAAACAAGAGCAAACAAGTTTTACAGCAAATAAGATCCAAAAGCGGCCATAATAGGCACCCTCTTAGTGGCTTATTGCCGCTTAGCCAGCCAGGTGCTTTCATGATTTGGGTGTTCAGGACTGGTATTTTGGTGTTATAGTAACATTCGTAGTATAGAGGTACTGTTAATGGCACTTAGTTCCTAAAGCTACGAGCATGATCGTAGTCCCCGTTTAGTGGCGTAATGCCCCAACTAATTGGCTACCTAAGGTATGGCATTTTTAGAAGCCCAACTGCGATAAGCTACGAAAGTGGCCATAATTTCCTTTTTGTAGCTTATTCCCATTTAAACTTAAATTCTCGATTGACGGCTGCCTGCCAGATGTTTTGCGGTCCATTGACCATTTCCGATAGTTTGGCGCTAGTTCCAATCATGCTCCATTATGTACTTGTGACGCCTTGTTTAATAGCAAAATCAGCTGTAATCGCCTTTTGTGGCGCATTGCCGCTAATTCTTGGCTGACCTATCAAATATTTTTGGGCCCATTCCTGATATTTTGGAACTAGTTCCATTTGTGATTATTAGATCATTTTTGGTCCCTGAAGCCATGAATATAATCCCATTTCGCGACATGGAGCAGACCCCAATTTACGGGTGCCATCCAATTCTTTTTGTGTTCGCTCCTTGAAATTTCAATTCTATGAGGGTATTTTTTGTCTGAAATTGCCGTATTTTTTGGCTTAAATCTTAGTACGGGCTGTCCAACGAAATTTGTTGAACTAACTCCTGAACTTAGAGCTGGTTGGTACCTACCTAATAATAAGGACAACAACTTGTTGTCAGCTCCACTTTTGACTATAAGGCCGGATCAAACGACTGCATCTAGCAAAATGGACACTGAACAACGGATGGATCGGAGTTTATTGAACTGAATGTCCGCAGTAGGTTCTGCACTGATTTCGTTCCTTGATGATCCGCTTGTTTGAAAACCTCTAATGGGGTACTTGCTTGGGTACGAATTTTGCATTTCGAACCTCAAAATATGATTCAGCGCCCTCCAAACCCCTGGTGCCAATTTTCAGATTGGAATTACGGCTGATTTGATCAGAAAATGGGTTGAAAGGGAGCGCGTGACGTCATTTAGGTTCCGCAAAAAGGAGACCCCTCAGGTCAGTTATGTTCAAATTACAAGACCCATTTTCGGTAACTTTCAACCGTCGGATACTCATCATATAGCACCTTTTTGGAAAGCCCTCGTTAAGATCTATCAAATTACAGAACGAAAAATTACCATGCAAGTTCCCCATTACATAGTTTTCAGCGCTCACGTTGCCCAGACTAGAAATAGATAGTTAGGTATATCTATCATTCACGCCTGCCTTTGCCAACACCACTTATCACCTACACCGCACCAGCCTGAGCCACTCTCTTTTTGTTCTGGTCAAGTTGATATATTTTTCTGATACATTCTTCTCGTTTTCTCCAAATTTTTGAATTTTCCCGTTTTAAATTCCAGATCTGCAAAAAGGACAATCTCATTCCCGGCCTCGTCTCTACCGCCGAACTACACGTCCGAAATGAAAAAAACCGACAGACTGTGACGTTGGTCCCTTTTCTGCGTAGATCGCTCATCAACATCAGATAACTGACTCAAAATCTCTACAAATATCTTTTAAAAAAAACTAAAACTAAAAAACCTCTAAAAAATATCTCTATATTTTATTTTAAATCGTGTCATTTTCTAAAAAGAATTATCCTCTAAGTATTTGAAAATTGAATGCAGGCATAAATTTAATACATAGGCAATATAAATATGTGTATATAAAATGTATGGAGAATGTCAAGCAAGAATAATGACGCCACTTTTTATTATTAATGTATTATTTTGATATTTTTTGGGGGGTAGATAACGGAAGTATGATATTATTAATGTATTTAGCGTCAGTGAAAAACTCCCATGTTTTAAAATACTTTCTTGTAGATTCGAGATTCCCCTTAGGTACGTTAAAAAAAATGAATTAAGCAGTGATCTTTTGGCCTAAGTTCAATTTTTACGAGTAATAGAGGTACGTCTACTCTGTTGCCTATGTCGTGTTATATTGTCCAAATTCAAATCAAAATTGTTCGTTTATAAGATACAGTGTGACTGTCGTCCATGTTTGCTTTGGTTGGGTATCTGCTTACCTACCTACATCGTATAATGTCATTACCAAGAGTTGCGTTACGGTCATTGTTTCGTTCCAAACCTTAGGTTTTTCTCAAGTTTCGTGAATTCCGTTAATTCATGATGATTCTATACCTACGCTACTATTCCACCTATACAGGGAATAGAGCCTAATACACCCTGTATAGGCTCGACTATCAAACCACAAGGAATCAATTTTCCAGCTAATTTCCAACAATAAGTGTCTCATTGAAATTTTCATGACCCTTGCTTTAGTTTTTTCATTTTAAGATTTTGATTTCTTTTTCCACGTGCGTCATTAAAACGGTCATAACTCCCTTAACTCGCAGTTTAAAATTAGAAATGAATACGCCGTTGGAAAGAGTGTTGAATTTCGTATTTCTTTGAAGTGTAGTCAAGATTTTTTGTGTGGAATCGGATGGTGAAAGTCGTGCCTGAAATGTGAATTACTCGTAGATATGTCATAACCAGGAAGTCGCCTGTTTTTTTCAAACGTCCATTAACCTTGAAAAGTTGGTTTTTGATACTTGCTCGTATGCTACAAACAGCGCCAAAGTCTCACCTTTGAATTTACTGTGCAAATTAGGGGCGAAAATCACGTTGGATTTTTTAGGGTACAACTCGCCTCGACTTGACCATGACTAGAGGAGTTAGGTATCTCTTCATATAATTTTTTTACGCTGAATTGAATGGTGATACTCCTAATTCATTTTAACTTGAAGAAAATTGATTTTTCGACAAAAATTGGGCTTTTCGGACTTTTGACTCATTGTGAAAACTTGATTCAGTCACCGAACCTCATCTCGGCAAATCTTCTCACCACCTCCCGAGGTGGTCACAAGCTTGTCAACTGTGGAGAGCTCTTGTCGAAGTTGTTTCCTTACAGAACACCTCGCGGGCAAAACATGGCGGCGTTTATCACCAAGTTAATAACTCAACCGTTGTTACCAACAGTTGTTTAGCTTACAGAACACCCCTGGTCCACGGCGGATGTGATTTGTGTGGTTGTAACTTTTAACTAGGTACATCTGCGCACTGTACGTTCTACTACGCTCGCTCCAAAGAGCAGTTTTGTCCTGGAAAGTAAAGTAAGTGAAGTAAACACGTATTTCAGGCTGGATTTTCGTCCGACTGCCGTTCTCGGCGTCGCGGACGTCATCAGCTGTCCTCCAACGGGAGGATTCAGAGTTTATTCTGATGATTATGCTCATGGCTACTCATTGCCTCACTCCCTTGAGTAGAGAGGGGATCGCCGACTGCCCGGCGCGAAAATACTGTGGTCCCAGCCACGCAGGCGGCCACCCATCCAAGTACTAACCACGCCGCTGATAGTTTGAACTTCGGTGATCTCACGGGAACCGGTCTATTCCACCAGATAAAGCCGCGTCTTTAGTCCTGGATTTACTTTGTATTGAGAATTGGTTGCGCAAACTCTCCAAAATTTCCCAGTTTTCTTGTATTCAACCTTAATAGCTGACCATCGAAACCGACGCGCACCTACCTAATCCCCCTTGTTTAAAGTATACCTACCTCTCTACCTGTGGTTTTTATAGGCTTTGTAGTTCCGTTAGAAATTGCATTTCACGCCCTTGCTTCCCTCTTCATCTTCACGTTAGTTATAGTTCCCTAAAAACTACTTATACCTAAATGCAAATCTCAACTGTACCAACAAAAAATAATCAGTTTGCTCTTTACACGGCATTTAAATACGACACCTCTCATTCAAGCGGAAAATCACCACTTAGTTTTTTCGCCTCTTTGTATATTCTTGGGCGAGGAGGTTTTTCTAAAATTGCTGTAAGTCAATTTTCCACTGTTCCATTGTTTTTCTGTGTTGTTAGCATAAGTTGTATAATTTTAAATTAGATTATAGTTTTTCTATAAAGTAGGTACACCTATCTAGATATTTTTGTGTGTTCAGATTGAGTATACTGGGTATTGGGTATTTGTGTAAGTATCTACGTGCCGAGTATTTTATCCAGTGAAAAATTACCTAATTCAGTTGTGGGGTTCGATAGGTTTTGGTTCAGAGATGGGCATAGCCTAGCCTGGTTTTGGATTTTCTTTTCACTTTTCTTACTTGGCCCGAAGGGTAAAGGAAAAGTATTGCAATCGTCCTGAAAAAAAATCCTAGCTCATCCAGGTTTATACCTACTCAAACTGACATTATATTCAAGTTTCCGTCAGATCTATATTTACATAACCTTTGTACAAGATTGTGAGTCCAAGTTAAGAGTTAAAAAACTCTTTATATTATAAGAGGAAGTACGATCTTGCAGAAATTTCAACTTTTGAGATCACTCATCAGGGGAATACTAAGAAATGGTATTATTATCACAATAGATCTGTTAAATTCTACCTAAAGGTTTGCTACGTCCCAAAACGGAGTTTTTAACATTTTATCGATTCTTTTCCCCCCAAATAACTTGTAGGAGTTTGATGATTTCTTGAATTACTCACCCATTTTATTGCTAGGTTTTAATCTCAAACATTCCATGTCCAGGAAAATATTCTGAGCATAGGCGCCGACTTCTGAGGAGAGGGTGGGGGTGTAGATCTGCAACTTTTTCTTGGGGTGATGCTGAGAGGAAACAAGGTGAATAATTACCACAATAAATCTTTATTAGTACCAAATGAAAACTGAGGTACATATTGAACTATATTGCCGAACGCCGTGGATAAAGCAACGGCAAAAATAAGTTCGGACGTATCATTCTGCGATCCATCAGATCTGCAATAGTTTCGATGGCACATTAAATGAGTGAAAGGGATGATGTACCTTGATTTCCCATTAAATACTGCAATAGGGTAACCGATCAGTGGAGGCCGTTTCCGATTCCGACAGGCAGATTCTGCTTGCAGGTGGGATGCTATAAGTGGCGACATAATATCGGCATCGTCAAAGGTCGGCTTTTTCCACCAATTTCGTCGTCAAACCATATAAAATATGGAGTTTTCACTCAAAGTTTGGTATTGCCGAGTCATGCCGAATTGGAACCGGCCGCCACTGATTGGTTACCCTTAAATTGCAATCGGGATTAGTACTTGAACTGGATGTAGGTGGGGTTAACTCAGAAGGGCGAAGGGGGGGGTCCCTGGGGGGCTCTGTTGTGGTACCTATTCCAGTTCCTTTTGACTACAAATTCATCCAATTTGAATAGTCCTACGATAGAATTCAATCATGAACTACAAAAATGGAGCAAACAGTGAAACATGATACATAGTTACCTACCTCAGCAGGTACAAAAGAAGAAGCAGATTAACAAAACGAGTTCGAATATTCGAATGAAAAATGAAAATTCAAAATTGGGAAGGGTCGATATTAAAAAAGAAATAAAAAGT
>JAEMON010000010.1:19269314-19294703 GCA_030264115.1 Lygus lineolaris
ACCAGCCGTAATTTCGAGCTGAAAATTGGCACCAGGGGGTTTCAAGGGAACAGAATCAGAGGTTCAAAATGCTAAATTCCTTCTCATGCAAGTTCCCCATTTACAGTGTGAAATCAAATTTAAAGATACGATTGAAAAGAGTGTTGAATTTCCAAGATAGACGCGGCCCGATTTTGGGGGAGTTTTTTTTGAGTGCACAGTTGGTATTTCTATCAATGGGGAAATTTGTTTGGAAAGAAATTCAACGGCAATAATTTAAAACCACTACTGTCGAATTCTCTACCATACTCTCGACAGAAAAATCTTTACGTTTTCTCAGCTTTCTAACGGTGTAGTATTGGTATTAGTGTGCCTACTAAATAATTAAGAGAGAAAATTGCAATTTGCAAAAATACGAGGGCTTTTCTAGGAAAGTATTTCAGCGTGTACTATAACTAATTGATACGAGCTGACCGTGACTTGAGGAGTTTGGTATCGTTTTCCAAGCGGAAAATAGCGGATCTCCTTTTCCTTCAGTCTGATGTTCTTGTCACTGCACGGGGGACACCCCTGGGAAAGTCAATATTTTTGAAGTGCTGTAATTGACTGGGAAATCACATATACGTGAAGGTTATTGGCATCCGTTGGAAGATCGATGGGTGTTAGTCGGACGTCAAGCGCGAGCTGTCAGATGGGGAAAGCCGTGGTCTAAGGACTGCCAGCCCTCAGCAATTAGCATAACAGAGAGCTGCCCAGGCACCATCACCAGCACCCAATAATGGTCGCTACGTGTGTGTGTGTGTCGTAGTGTGGAACACGCGCGATCGGCCCTTTGAAAGAGCTCTTTGGGCCCTTCGGGAACCCCTCCAAAAAAATATCGGGAACCCCCCTATAACGGTGTGCAGGACACACGATCTGGGAGCACGTGGACCTGGCAGAGCACTAATAGGACCTAATGGTCACCCATGCGTTGTTATTAGGGCTTCGAGCAGGGCATCGGTCTTCTTCTCCGAACTTGTCACTCCTTGGCAGACACACGTCCGTCAGTCTGTGAAGAGTTAAGACTGTGTCGGTGATGTACTGATATGTATGTGTATGTGAGTACGAGAGGCGACGCGAAAACACGACGGAATTAATTGGAATCACAGATGTGTATCGTGGTAATTTTTTGGTTATATTTCCAATTAAAATCACGAACTATTGATTCATTTTGAATAGGAACTTGCTATTTTTGACCTCAGGATCGGGATCAGCACCCTTGAAAACCCTTTTGTTCCAATTTGCAGCCCCGAAATTGGGGTAATTTGGCTCGAATAAGCTGAAAACAAACTTCTTGTCAAGGCTGAGCCTAAAGCAATACATAACAGATGACGTCGCACCCTTTTTTTGCCCTCATCTGTTCATTTCCGACCCATCATGTTGTACCTTTTGGGAAAGCTCTCGTTTAGACCTACAATTTTATAGAATAAAAAATAGGCCACCCATTCCTCACTAAAAAATGTCTGCCAAGTGATTGATGAACTCGTTCTTATTTTAGGTATGACTGAACAAGATCGTGTTCATAATTAATCGCGATTTTATGTTGACGTTTTTTTCACGTTGTAATTATGCGCCTTATGGCTCTCTATGATTCATAGTGAACTATCTGGAAGTCTAACTAGGTAGGTTCATTCCTTCCATGTTTCAGCGGAGTTGGGCCATTAGATCGTGAGAAATCGGTGTTACGTTACGGAGCAAGCGCAAAAAGCTCAGAGATTTTGCGCCAGCTTTTTTGGTTTATTTATGTGCCCTATTGATCCGACATGAAAGGGCTGAAATACACAAGGAAACAGTCAGGTCTCTACCAGCACAATCTCTCAAAATGTCATCAAAATCGAATGGAAACTATGTGAGCTATGCTTGGGGTAAAGATTCGGGGACAGACGCGAAACCGCATTTGTTCAAGAAGTTCTGAAACGTATACAATGGGCGTGTAAATTTCAATTTTGGGTGAAACGATTTCACCTCACGAAAGTAAAAGCAAAGCTTCCGCTACTCAAAGTCAAAAGAAGCCCACCAAAAACTTTTCACTTATCTTTTGACTTTCATCACTTCTGTGTCTTAATCCTCCAGTGAAAATTCCATGTATATATCTCAAAAATTAATGTAGACATCGATATTTATTTACTGATAAGGAGTCCGATAAGAGGCATCAAACCCGCCAAGTGTTGTCTAGCCTTAAGTTGGTTTTCTAGAAAAAAATGCAAAAACTTCCTTTTCCATTTTATTGTTATATTCCTTCATTCAAATCCATTCTCCCTTAAAAATGGAGAGGATAATGTTTTTGACTCTTTGCAAACAGAAATAGCTTTTTAAAAAATGTATACCTACAGGGTGATCGCCATGTTTGTTTTTCAAGTTGAGCTTCCCTAAAAAAATTACCTACTAGATTGGTAGGTATCAACTGAGTAAAGCCTAACATCCTATATTAATATTAAGCACTATTAATTAATAGTGCTTAAAACCAGTATATTTAAAGTCCTCACAATCTTCCACAACTTGAGTTGAGCTGCCCTAGAAAATACCTAGTAGGTAAAAAATAAGTATCAAGTATCACCTAGTAGATAAATATCAGTATCAACTGAGTAAGGCCTAACATTCTATTTTTATTATCTTCTAATTGGTTACCTAAAAAATTAAATAGAGGAAGAATGACGTTACCTATTCAATTCTCTTTTACCGGAAAAAATGCCGACAGCGTCTTTGAGGAGTTGAATTTGTTACGTTCGTCACTCGAGGTGGTCGGTAGAACTAATTGCATTGAATAATTGAATATTCATGAATCATGAACTGGAGACTTGATAGAGTAACGCCGGCCATTTGATTTTTGATATACTCGTACGATGTTCTCACATGCAGTAGGTATAACTCATAACACTCCGGTAGTAGAATGGGGAATTATCGTGTATGAGAAAATCAATTTTTTTCTGCCTTTGTATTGCTGTTTGGAATAAAATAACACTGTTAATACAAAGGCAAAAATAGTTTATCGTTCTGGTGTGCAGAAAACTTGGAATAAAATCTCAGCTGTTTGAATAACAGGTGGCATTCCGAGGGCCCTTGAGAAACCCTTTTAAATACGTCACACTAAAAGAACAACTGAAAAAGAATGTGCTGAGATTGCATCGGGAGCAGTGAAACAAGAATTAATTTAAATAATGCATGCTTTCCCCTACGAAATATATATGTATTGTTCTGAAAAAAGAAAAAAAAATTTAAATAATTGATTAATAATATCATCATCATCATCATCACTAATAATAATTTCCGTCGTTGGGTTGTGAGTTTAAGTGTTTATTTGTGACTATTTGCCGTCTCTATTACTGAACGGATTTGCACGGGGTTTTTCGCTTTAGGTTCCTGGCGGTTCCGAGACGGACATAGGCTACTTCAAAATCATCCAAGTTCCTTACCTTAATTATAATACAGGTACTTTAAAAATATAGGACAGGATAAGAAGCATAGCTATATTCTCCGTGCATGGCACGGGGTGTTTGGCTAGTAAATAATATTTAATTAATTCAATCAATTATTTAATTAAGGTAATTTTATTCTTACTAATCAGGAGCTCAAACAGTGTTGTTTTTGGAGAGTTGTTTGTTTGGTCGGCATCTTGGACTGGTTGAGGATCCTGCATTTGCAAGATTGGAAAAACACACCGGGATTGCGGGATCTTGCATTGCGGGATTGCGACTCCTAGCGAGAAGTCTTTCAAAGGAGTTGACTGTCATCGAACCCGCTCCAAATGCAGATTTCGTGCATCCATGTTTCTATGTAGGAAAATGAAATATCACACAAATATTGGTAGCGCTACTCCGTCTTTTGTAAGACGCCCAGCATAGAATCATGCTGAAAGATCTTCACATGATTTCATAATTCATGATTCCTAAGAAAGAAATCACAGTCATGATAGTATCTAATGTTGTGAAGTAGGAGTGTAGGTACCTAGGCCTCGAATGAACCATTATCAACTGCAACTACAGTCTATTATAAATCTGGAGTAACACATTAAACTTGGACAAACCTCAATCTGCGATTATTGCTATTTTCCAAGTCAAGTTATAATATTTTATACTCATAAATATTATTCTGGGGTCGCGAGTATTGCAGTTATTCCTACCGTTGGGGGAGACTGAACCTGAATCTGCGTTTATTGCTATTTCCCAAGGCAAGTTATAATAGGTTATAACAGGCTCAGCCTCAGGAAAGCCGCCCCAAAACTGCCCTTGCATCAAAGTAGCCACTCTGCGTTAAATCTGAAAAAGTCCAAAGAGCCTAGTACCTACCTATAATTTATTCAAGTTAGACATCCCTAGATAGCCCCCCACTCACATCAATTTATTATTAGATGTGAGCAAGATAACGGACGGCAGAAATACAGAGAAAACCGGAGGTAATGGTTTACGTACGTAGGTACCTTACTGGAAAATCCTTCGTAACTAGCAAGTCGAGTACAGGCGGCGAATGCTTTCAATGTGAGGGCATCATCATTAGGCCGTCGAGAGAGTACCTACTACTTTTTACAGGTACAAATGACATCCGTAATGTCCCTAATCTTTCAAAAAACCCAATAAGTGCCGTAGGTAGTCAGCAGAAAAAGTCCGAAAATGGATATTTTCGCGTTCATATGGGTAAGGAAAGCAGTGCAAAAAGCTCCCCACTAGATTTTTCAAAAGAAATATATGAGTAGTTATTGGTCTCATTGCGTGCGTCTGTTTTTCCCTCCTAATCATAATATTATGTTCAAGGTTTACGACGAAGACGGTGAGTGGACAACTGTCGAAGCATCTGTGGCCATCAGCAACTGGAAGCTGTACAACCTGATGTCAGCAGGCGCCAAGACGGGGTTGCTGCTGAGGGAAGGTGCCGCTAGTCCTCTTCAGGGGTTCGGCGGCTTGTCGGACCTCCAGCCTCCTCCGAAGATGTCCATAACAGTCGTCAACGGCCCCATCCTGGGCAGCTTGCTCGTTGGAGGGGTACAGAGCTCTCATTTCACCCTGGACGACCTCATTGAAAGTGAGTCACATCACCTATTCCTACTATAGGTTCTTCGTTTTATGTTGCGGTAACTATTAAATTTTTAATAAAGAATACAACTGTATATTTTTATGCCTTGACTGTCGTTTTTATTATCCCTTTTGTAGACAAATATCTAAAAAAAAAAAGTGTCCCTTTTTTAGCACGTCCCTCACTAGTGAGTGGCGTCCTATTGTTTTCGATCTGGGTCGGAGGAAGACAACACTCAACTGAGAAAAAAAAGAACCACGTACAAATTCGTTTCAGAACACCCTGAGTCCAAATCCATTAAAAAAAACAATAGTTGAATATCTGTGGTGTGTGTGTGATAACTCTTGTGTGCGCTCCACAGGGCTTAATTATCAACCGATTTGCTTGTTTTTTTTTTCTTTTGGACTAGAGATTCCGACCCATGGCTATGGTGCTAGAATGGCACCACACTGTGCCGCCACACAGATTCTCGTGTTGCATCAAGAGTTGATCACCTCCATTCTTCTAAACTCACATTTTTTCTGTTTACTGAAAATAAATTATATTATTTTATTATTCAGTACCTACGTATATTCTATTATCCCTCATACCGTAGCTGAGATTAAATCGACCGATCTAACTATTTATGTGTGGTGTTTCATTTCGCGGAAATACTTATTTTCGAAGAAATTTCAGTTTGAACAGTTTTCTACTTATTAATTTCGAGAGTTCTTGCAAAACGGTCTTATTTGCCTCACAATAGTGGCCCGATTGGCACCAGCATGGGATACTTCTCCGTACACGGAATCTAAAATCTTTTAATGGGATACGGACCAAAAAGTCATACAAAATAGAATGTTTCTTTGGTCAATCGTTTGACACCTAAAGAGAGTTGATAACGTAACTTTTGATCTTGGAATACTCCCATCATTCCCAGTGGGCGCGATTGACATTGTCGAAATCAATATCTAACAATTTCAATCCTTCCACAATATATTCGATAGGGGTAAACACAAATTTAACAACACAAATCTAGGTTTTCTAGTCTCTTTAGTCGTGGAAGGGGGGGGGGGGGGGGGGGGGGGGGGGGGGGGGTCAAACAACCTAAAAGGACAGACGTAAACCTATACTGAACTGGCGTTTGATGACTCTTTATGAGAGAAAACGTCTGTCAAGTTAGTGTGTCACACACAGTAGTTTGTAGCCTGCAAGCAATCCCTGAAAATTTCATCGAAATCGACACACAGACCGCAAGAGAACGAGTAGGTACAATACAAGGTTTCCGCTTCTTTGGAAGACACTGAATCAATAGGACTTCAATCCAGACTTCGCCCCATGGAGCGTATTCAACGTTTTATCAATGTATTTTCCACAAAAAGGTCGTGTGGTCTACCGGAATACCAGACCGGGACATAAGGATTTCCTCAAGCTGAACTTGGAGGGCTGCGGGGTGCTCCTCTACCCTATCTTCGTGGTTCCTGAGGACCGACGCCCGCCGGCCCTTGGTCGCCTCAAAGAGTTCGTCGTTGGCAGCAATGGTCGCATCGTCCTGACGCCGCTGGCAGTCGTCGACCTGGACTCCCAGCCAGAAGAGGTTTCTTACCAACTCGTTAGTACCAAATATGGCAAAATCCACCTGAGGTAAGTTGTTGCCTTTAGTTCACACGTCACACCTAATTATGAAGTTATGTAACCATTATTATCAAGATTAGCAGTAAGTTGAACAGGGGCTGATTTGGGGTCTCTCATGTGATGAGGCCAAGGTCGGACAAATGATGGGTAGATACCTACGAACTAGGAAAATTGATTAAGGGGGGATTACATAGCATGCTACCTGGGTACTTAGGTATATAATAGTGAGTCACTTCTCACCAAGTTTGGATCGTTTGGGGGTACGGTGTCGCGGAGTTACCGCGATGAACTTACTGTGTTTTCTACAAACTTCAATTCTTTGAGTAGGTAAATTCAAATTGGGACCTACTTACTGTTTGAAAACCAAACAACCCAAAAACGTATGACTTCATATGATAATGAACTTAAAAGGAAAGACAACTTTACTGGAAAACTTGTGACAGTGAATAGAGAATTAGAACCTTGCGATTGCCTTCTTTCTTTAAACATATAAAAATACTAAACATACGGTCTCTAGGAGAGCACTTTGAGCATTCAAATTCATCCTACTTAAGCCCCATGTGGTCGGTGTCGAGTTTGTAGCAGTTTCTAGGAATACACTTTGAGCGGTGTGCAGATAGTACCTATAGATAGTTTTTACTTTCCTGACCGGACATCAGTCACCTAGTATGCTTGGTTGCATGTGGTTGCATTGTATATTCTTCTTTGCAATATCTGGATTTATATGATGCGCATCAGCCTGATAAATGCTCCCAAACCCGCCCTTCCACCTTCGGTTGATCACAAATCCAGGATTAGGGCATCGAGTATGACTTTCAGCAATCATCTTAGGCCGTCGTTCCTTTGTTTCGTGATTCCAGGAGGATGGGCAGTTCTGAGGAAGAAGAAGCAACCAGTTGGAACCAAAGAGACGTGGCTGAGGGTCGTGTCGTCTATCATCTTGTTGACCGACCGGCAGGTGGTGGGTTGGACACACTGGTCCTCACGCTTCAGGATCGTGCCATACCACCCAACGTTTCGCCACCCCAACATCTTCAGGTCCGTGTACATTACATCAATTATTAATACAAGTATTATTTAAAAAATTTGTTATAGGTACCTATGTGAGAGCCAAATTGTAATTTCTTTGTAAACAATCCATTAAGCCACGTACATACCTAGTCATTCATTTATGGTCAAATCGTTATTCGAGGAACAACTGACATAAAATACTTACAATCTTTTAAGAACAATAATTTATGTTCTGTCCGAAAGGGATACAGTTTACCGTATTTGATAAAACAATAATAAAAATAAAAAGCCTTGATAATAATAAAACATAAATAGAGAAACAAACCGTTGCGTATAGGCGAAAATTTACAGCGGTCCTAGTACACTGATCATGTCCCAGAAGGTACCTACCTACCTTCAAGTAGATGTCATACAATTTGGGTGCAGTGCATCTAATTGGTGATATTCATACATGGTTAATAGGCTCTTAGCCTCTTCTGATATTTGAAATATCCAAATCTGACGCTCAAATTCCAGATAAAGATACTTAGAGACACTGAGCCTCCCAAATTGATCGTGAATTCACCGCTCCACGCCACTCCTGGGACACCTGCTCTGGTCAACTGTCTTCAAGCCTCCGATGTCTGGTCGCCAGCAAAGCTCACCTACACTCCCAGGTGAGATTGCAATATTAACCCAATCATTGGTGATAGCACAACACTGACCCCCCTACCAAATTTTATTGCATTAGTCCACATTTGTCTGAATATATACCGAAACCTCCTAAAACGGATACCTTTTCATTATGATTTTCCTCATAAACGTCGAAAGTAATCAATATACATACTCCGCGATCTTTGCCCAAACATTTCTACGATGACCTGTAAGAATGCAACTTGATTTCAGGTCAGTGAAATAACTCTTTATTTTACTATTGACATTATTTGGCGCGGGTTGACATTACTACAAATCATAATATTATTAAACATTAGGTTAGTTACATAGAAATTTGGTCATCTGGAGTGGCAATCACACAAAAATATAGAAGGTCCTAAACTGGGCAATGGATCACCCGTTTTATTTCGGTCATTACTGGACATAAAAATTCGCCTAATCGCTTCCATCTAATCAAACTTGGCTTTTTCGAATGAGAACTTTCATATTTAGTTTTTATTGCAGATTCGGATTCCAAGTCGGTAGGTACATGAAAGATTCAAAGAAAAATTACCTCACTCGAACTTTTCAGTGTAAGGACAACAATGCTCTAGAGTTCTCTAAATGTGTGCCAAATTAAAAAACTCGTGTTTTCTGAATGCAGTAAATATCAAGAGATTTAGAACACCTAGATGATACATGAATTTAAGCTATTTGTTCTACTTGGATCACACTGTTTTATCCATTTTTAAATCCACGCTATCCTACAGCGAAACTAATATTGACGATAATCCAATTGATTTGGTATTGGTAACATGGGAGCGAATCCTACTATAGAACTCACATCGCGATTCGGGTGGAAAACTACTTCAAAATCGTGTATCATATTTGGGTACATAATAGGTTTTCTCAATCTAACAAGTTTTTTGCGTTTTGCTCAGAAAGCGCTTGCACGTACGAATCGTAGAACCCGACTTTGCCATCAAAAGTAGAGGTTAGATTTTGCATGTAATTTTGAGGATGATGATGTGTTTTAGACCGGCGGACGGCGGTTTGTTCACGACAGGTGACGGTTCGATTCTGCATGTCTTCACTCAGGCGATGGTCGACAAGAGCCAGGTACGCCATATCAGGTTACTGACCACATTTTCGTGTTATTTATTTACATTAATTCATTTGGAGGTTTTTCGATCAGAACGTTAAAGCTTATTTCGTAAGCCGCTGCCAGGCAAGAGACCACAGAATTCTTTCACAGACAATTCCTTGTCGTGGAAGGATGTAGAGTACCTATATTGTGGAATACAGAAAGTTCAGTATTACCTTGTAAGGAAGGTTTCTTTTGTGAATATGGTTTCTGGGTACATACAAAATTAATCAAGAGACTGACACAGGTTTAAGAGAGGCGTACACATGATGCTATCAATCCAAAATAATCCAAAGTAATAGAATAATGTTAATTTATTTATTTTTTGTTCAACAGGTGTTCTTCACATTTCCCTCATCGAAGTCAGACGTCCTTGACGTGCCATTTTCTATCAGCGATGGAGACGGCAATACTTTGCATGACCAGGTAGCCTAAAGTACTCAAATCTTAAAAATTAGTACTAACATGGAATGATAAAGGGGTGGAATATTCAAGCATCGAGCATTAATGAAGTGAGTTTGAAATAATAAAAAACCGCACCCTTGTTCCTAAAGATACTTACTCTTTGATAAAAGTAATAAACCAACCAAAGTTTACCAATCTAGCATCCATCAGTGAGTCGTCAACTTTACTCAAAAAATTATGTTGGCCTTTGTTGAATAAGAGAAAGAAAGGAGAAAGAAAGACTTCAAGACTTATTATATTAAGACTTAGGTATGTTTTATACCCAGTGTTTCCAGATGGTCAGAATGAGATTATCGTACCAAACTCTTCAAATTATCGTAGTACTCTGATCAAAATTATCGTGCAGCCTACATTTGCCTTCAATATTTGTGATTTAGCGCAAATTATAAGCAAATTTACGATTTCCCCTGCAAATTAAACCAGAATTCTTCCGTTTGCAGACTTAGTAGTGAAGTATTTCTGTTCTATTCTTTAATCAAAAATGAACCTAAAAATCGCCGAAATGTTTGTGCGTAAGTGTCCAATCCTGAATTAGGTAGGTAGGATGAATACCGACTTATTTAATTCAGAGACATGGAATAACGCTTTAAAATGCTAATTCATACAAATCACAATAACTGTTCCAAAATTGCAAGTCTGAACTTTGACTCTTAGCAAGCAGACAAATTCTGAACCTGGACACCTCTGATGCTGAACATGACCAAGATTATTAGATTGTGTTTCAAATGCCAACAATATTATTGTTGTAATATTCTCTCCATCGGCATCAATCTCAACAACAACCTAGTTTCTTTTCAAACCCCTATAAATTGGAAACTTTGAAAATAATACGAGTATGAAAAGTTGTCGCATGATTAGGACATACGCGTACGATGATGGATCTGCTATCGTACATCGTACGAAGGGTTGAATTATCGTGCGCGTGCGAACGTTATTGTACATCTGACTACATTGAATTTGTACTAACGAGAGTAATGAAATGCTTATAGGCCGAGTCAGTACGCATTGCTGATTAATTAAAAACTAAAGGCAAAAATTTGCTCGCTAAACTATTTAATTGATATTGAGTATTGAGAAAACATTTTCATTAATATCTTTTATAGCTTTCTTTTACTGTAGTAAAAATTCTTGTGTTCGTGAGAGATATTGAACAAATTGTTGACCTCTAAAACCCCCTCAGTGTGGGGTATTGTGTGATCAATCCTTGTAAGAATAAAGCTCGAGGTCCCTTATAATATAAGGGTCATATTATGACCGTCTATGTCGATATGGCCTACTACACATGCGCAAATGGGAATTTTTTAATTTAAGATCAAAAGCTCCGATTTTGGTTTGATTCGGAGGGGAGCTGGGCTGGAAAAAAAAAAAAAAAAACGAAAATTGCCTACCTATTTCACCGCGATCAGATCAATATTGCAGGTACCCTCTCTATGCAAAAACATGAAAGAACGTCGACACCTAATGGGTAAACATTCCGAAATTTCATGTTCTTCGGATCAATTGAAGTAACTGGAGTGCATGGACAGTAAAAGGTAAGAACAATGTTTATACAATTCATCAGGTTCGGAACTAAGTACGTTCTGAGGGTGTGACCCGTCGACGCGTGCCACAAACCGGTGTCATTTCCACGACTAAACTCCTTAACTAATTTGATACCCACGGGGATCGTTCTCATTCATTAGGATGAAAAGAATCCATCACCTTGTCACCACCAATTGAATCTTATTAAGGGGACAATCCTCACTAAGTTGAAGGTGATCAGTATTGGAGGCAAGCTGTGGTATCGGAATAACGACTTTTCTGTTATGAAACCCCACTTTTCCGTGTTCCATTAGTCACCATGAGTCACTACAAGATGACGGACTATCCTTCATATTGATCGCTTCACAATGTCGTCGGTGACTTCAAAAGTGATGATGATCCATACGAGGCTCCCATCATGTTTGAGTCGTATCGCGTTGCAGCTAATTAACGGTTGACTAATGATGATGTTTTGGTTAGACAACAATGAAGAAGTTACCTACTCCTTGACGTGATGCATTTACGAACTCCCAGTATACCGACACCTAGTTGGATAAATTTTACTCCCCTCAATAATCTCTGACTAACCCAGAATACATTATTTGATTGTCTTAATCCTTTCCAATCGATTCCTATCTACAGAGGGAAGCTCCTGCAGAAATTCCAGCCATTTAGATGAATTTTTAGGGAAAATACTGGAAAAAGTAGACGAAGAAAGTAGTTTTAACGCTTTTTCTTGCCTACTCTTTCATAGGTATCTACTTACACATAACAACCGATCATCTCCAGAAAATACTGTGAAAGCCTCTGGGTAGCAGAACATCAGGTGGAAATGCACCCCAAAACCCCCAAATCAAAATCTCTAACAAAGGTTTTCATAATTCCTACTGATGAAAAGATACGATTTTGAGAATCGGCCTTAAAAGATCTTCCTTCAGACATTCATTTTTCAAGATCCTGCTGCACAGGTGCACATGCGCAAACGTGGAATTATATAAATATAGATGTTATAGGATGTAGTGGTCCAAGCTCTCTGAAATTTCACCGGTATAGTTTGGCACTCCACAGACTTTTTCGTTCAATTAGTTACCTTATATTTCATTGGGACTAATTTAACTGGGGCCGTAATTAGACCAGTCCAGAATTACTCATACCCAGAAATTGTTTCGAAATCAGTGACCAAGATCTATTTTTGGAGCCACGGTAGCCTGATAATAAGTACCAAGATCCAAGTTTGTGTGGCAAAATGCAAATTTAATACCGGCTTTCTTTGTACCATAATTCTGGTTGTGGGGATCAAAACTTGTGTCTAAGGAGTTTCAATAGCTTGAATACGGAAATAGATAACAATAGGAAATCAGACAATTAAATGGGAGAATGAATGATCTGTTCCAGGTCCTAAAAGTGTTCCCCATCAAGGATTCTCAGTATCAGTCGCGACCACCGGTAAGTTCACATCTTGTATTTATTATTAGTTTTAAACACATGCTATTAAACATCCCAATTTATTAATCTTACATCTTGTCATCTCGTGGACAAAGACATTCCGAAGAAAAATTATGAATTCTTTACATCAGGCGGACAACGTCTATCATAATATTTTTAAATTTCTCGACATCAGTATTTATACTGGGGTCGGACAGTTCGCAAGACCAAAATATTTTATTGAGGAAGTTGGGGTACCAATCCACTTGGTTCTCAAGGTCTTGCGATTTCATCATAGTTTGACGCGAGGTTTCAACTGCTGAGGTTTGTCTATCTACAGTTTGACAAGGTTTCCCGCGAGAGGGAGATCATTTTATTCAAGCTATATAATGCTTTGTAATAATGGACTCATATAAAAAATTCGCTGCTTGGGTGTTTCTAGGATGAGGTGATCGGAGTCATATACGTGCCAGAAGGCGGTGCCGTCGAGCTCAGCGAAGACGTCCTGGGAGTGGAAGATGACCCGGACCAGGACTTCTTGGTGGAAGAGCAGCCGAAACGGGGAAGAATCCTAGTGGAGGATGTCCCCCAAATGCGTTTCAACACGTCCAGCTTGTTCCTAGGAGACGTAACATACGAGCACGATGGATCGGAGACTGGGAGGTCCAAGGTAGGTCCTTCTAAGCTATAGCTAGGGACTTATAACTAACTTGTTTGTGGTCACCGATATATGATGTACGTACGATGTACGTATGATAAAACGTACCTAGGTCATATTTTTGTCCCTTTATTATGCTTTTTTAATCCCCCCCCCCTTTATTATGCTTTTTACTATTACGATTGCTATTAAGTGACTCAGCGCAAAACTGACTTAAAAAATGGCTTGTCCAATCTGGACCTAGCTACAGACACTTATGTTTGTATGTCATGCTTTTCATACTATAATGTATGCCAATAGATTTTTCTGGCCAAAGTTACCTATTTCTATTTTTCTATTTCAAGGAGTACGATAGGTTCACGCTGAAAGTTGCTAACTCGACTCGCCGAATCGGCATTGAAGTAGTGATCGAGCCGGTGGACGACTCCCCGCCACGGGTGGACGTCAAGCGGTTTGTCTCAGTAGACGAAGGTGGCCAGGCGACGATAACCAAGGAGAACGTGGCAATTTGGGACGACGACACCGACGACAAAGACGTGATTTGCGATGTCATACTGCCACCTACCTGCGGGACCGTGTACCCCGCGCCATTCACCGTCCATCAGCTGGAGTCGGGCTCTGTCATCTATAGCCAGACTGAGCACAAACGCATGGAACCCATGGAAGACACGTTCATCATCAGCTGCCACGATGTCAACCCCCTGAGGAAACACTCAGGACGTATCACAGTCACCATTCACCCCCTCAACGACGAAGAGCCTACCATGGAAACGACTAACATCACCACTAACTTCGTTCAACTCTCCCAAATCATAAAAGTCTCCGACATCGACACCCCAGATGTTGATCTGACTTTAGGCATCGTGGAACCTCCGAAAATCGGAGCCATAAAGACCAAACTGAACAACACTTCAAATTTCACCGCATCTGCTCTTCCAGATTTGTACTACGAAGGCGCTGAACAACCGGATGAATTTATTATGGGACTTAGTGACGGAAAATTTTACGTTACCAAAAAAATCAACGTTTTGCTACAGAAGAAATTCGACCCTCTTCAAATCAACAAAGGCATCGAAGTTGGGATCTTGAAAGAAGCTATCATAACAAAGTCGGATTTGTACTCGAGAGGTGACAACGAAGATTCAAAACGAATTTTTTACACTCTGAAAAATCCTCCAATGTTCGGCTCGTTACTGAAAAAGAAGAAGGAATTGGGAATGGGGGATAAGTTTACCCAGGAAGAGGTGAACGAGCGGATGTTGTTGTATAGACATTCGGATAAAACTAGCTTGATGGATGTTTTCGTTTTGGATGTGTCGGATGGTCATCATACTGTCCACAATAAGAACGTATTCGTGACTATTAAAGGCAATTCGACGAGTTTGAAAGTGGAATCCAAGAATTTCGTGGTAAGTCCAGGAGGAAAAGGTTTGTTGAACGATAAGATTTTGGTTATTTCGACGAGGGGAAGGAAATCGTCTGTGGATATTGGAGTGGTTTCAGCTCCTAGTGAAGAAGGCTACTTTGAGTATAAGGACAAGGCTGGAGATGCTATCAGGACTTTTAGCTATGACGAGGTCAGAGCAGGAAAAATCGTTTTTGCTGACATTTCTGGTCGTTGTAGATCTGAAATCGTGCAGCTGGAAGTCTCTGATGGGAAGTTCACGACGTTTCATAGTCTGACTGTGTCGGTGTCGAAAGTGGTTCCCGGACGGACGAAGTTGGTTTTGGTGAAAAACGCTCCTATTGGAAACCTTTCGGAGAGGCTGGTTCTGGACAAGCCGGGTGCGGTCATATCTCAGGATGTTCTGCTGGCCAGGGAGGAGAACGAGTTGGCGCCCAGGACTGTGAGCAGCGTTCTCTACAACGTTACTCTCCCACCTAAGTACGGACAGATTTACAATATCAAAAGGAACACATCAGTTCTCACCTTCACTCAAGGTTAGTTCTCACCTTCATATCAGTACAGCTTTAGGCACCTGCTTTTACGTACGTTTTAAGAAGATGTATTCTTTCAACTGGAGTCCATTGACAAGAATTTTATTTACCTCCCATAATATGTTAATACAAAATTTTCAACAGAAAGTGTTCGAGAAATAACTTTTTCCCAGTAAAAATGCAATTCAATTCGTTAGTAGGTAGAGGATCCTTGTATTCGCCGTTCAGCTCAGTCCCGCTTTGCATCACGAATAAAAGTGGATAAAATGCAGTACAATAGTTTACAGTAAAATGCATGCACACAATAATAATTTCAGCTATGCGGCTGTGAATGAGTTTTGAAATTTTTATTATATCGTAAAGGTACTTCGAGGCGATAAATACAATCCAATGACCGAACGTCTACCAGATGGGTGCGGCACATTGCTACCTAGCGTTCAATAACTTGAACAAGAAACTGCACCATCGTGTAAATATTGACTCAAGAGTTCGTGTTTTATGGGCGTTCGAAAGTTTTGGCAAAAGTGCTGCTATAACTGTAGGTAGGTAACTAAGTCTTATTACGACGAAATTCGATTCAAGCCACGAGTTTTGAACGACTTAGTAAGACACGGATCAACGTATCCAATTAGGGCGAAATTCATATTTCTGGTACCATTAAATATTTACATTTAATAAGAAATGAATATACCATATGTTATGTGACTACGTTTAAGATGCCAATTGGAACCAAAACCTCAAAAAAACACGATTTTAGCGATTTTAGACTCTAAATTTTCAAAATGTTTTAGTACTCCAAAAATTGTGGCCAACCAACTCATCCTTTCTTTCGGTATTATTGAAATTTTAAATTCTTTTTGGATTTTTATCTCGATTCCAGGAACACATATCGTCTGGAGTGACACATATATAAATATATATAGTAATAGTATTAAGTTACATTTCAGGAATCGTTTTGGAATAGTCTGAAACGGATTCCCATGGAGAACATTTTTAAAATTTTGCATTTCAAATTTTGAAGCCAATGCAGAATTTTCTTTGAAAATTTGCTATAATGTATACTCAACGTGTATACAAAAGAGAGAGGGTGCTAAAGGCTTTTCTCACTTGTAAATGCACTTCGATTCAAAATTTGACGTCCAACTGCTCAATAGAAAGTAATTATTTACGAGATGGTTCCAAATGGTACCTGGGAAATTCAGACGAAGTGTGGGGAAGAATTGGAAGGAAAGACGCCAAAATTTGTTTTCCAATTATTCACTCCAACTGACCCTATATAATACAATATAGAAACTTGGACCATCCTATCCTTTCAACCGTCAAATGGAAGAACATCGTATATCAAGTCCTCAGTCGGCACGTGGGGTCAGAACAAGAGCACTGAAACAATGATGGAAAGAATTATCCCAAGCCTGGCTGTCACGGTGCGTCATTAGCCTTCGTCACTCAGGCGGCTGTATCTTATTCCAACATCTCTTCTCGATGCATCGAGAAGGGAATCACAGGGATCACCATTGTGTAGAGATTAGTTCGGAGGTAAATGATCCCTCTCGACGCCTCATATATGATTCCCCACTTCACGGCTCCAGATAATCGTTTCGCTAAACGCCCCTGATCGCCCTTGGAAATCGTGCACCACTGTTTACCGACATCCCATAATTGACGATAAGAAAAACAAAACGAAGAAAAAATCGGCTCCGAAATTCGAGAGATTTCTCACACTTTCCACCGCCTCTCATGATCCTTTTAAACCACAAAAGCATCCTAAAGTGTTGAAGATTAAGTGGTGCTTTTTTAGTGTCCCAAGTCATCCACGACACTTGGATAATGAAGGGTTGTCAGGCTCAAACTTTTCCCACATTAAGTGCACCGCCGCGGCGCGCCGCCTATTTTATCGCTGGTTGTAAAAAATGCAGGTAATGACGTAGGGTATCTTTTCAATAACAGAAGATGACTGTGGACGACTGTAAGAGTAGTCGACCTGTTGGCTTCTATGCTAAACTACCTGCTTATATTTTAATATTAGAGGTAGCTCCTGTTTATATTGAAGTAGGAATAGATGTGCATTTTGAATTAATAGTGGCGTAATAGGTATTGCTGTTTTCACTTACAACTAATTTGTAAGAAAAAAGTTCCTCCTGGAGACTTTTCTTCAACCCAATGTTTTATAGGGAGTATTTTTAGGGAGAGGTAAATATAGTTTTCATCGTAATTTCTCACGCTGAATCGAATGGTGACATTCCCGATTCATTTTGAGATTGGAGGATTTTTGGAAATCCAGGCTCACTTACCGAGGATTTTCTTGTCGAGGTTTCACTGTATAATTAATGAAATACTAGAAATTTCTCGTAGTTTGTAATTAATAGAGGGGGAGTTTTGGTTAAAATTTACGACCTGGCTAGGGTCGATTTAGTACCTAGATATTATGTACTATCCATCAGAGAAATGGTGAAGTACATTCCTGACGCACTAGGTATCTACTGGAGATTAAAAAGGAGGGACAACTTTTGAAATTAACCTCGACAACAACAAATTTTGTGCCCAACGGACCACGAATTTCTTGTTCAACAGGTGATGATCGAAACATGTTGAATTTGGAAACGAAGAATTTAAAAATAAACGTAGTAAGTTATCTACCAACCTTCAAAAATAGGCCATAATCGGTTTTGATTGAGCATTTTACTAGATTTGATGAAAATATACAAGTACCTACTTACGAACGTCAATTTAGCTCACTTTTGTAATTCAATATCCATATACAAGTCTCGTTCATGTTTTCGTTAGTTTTCCATTCAAGCCCTCTTATCTTGGTCTCATCCGATCCGCTTATTTTAAAATACCTAGTTTAAAAAACCTTCCATTAAACATTTTCGAACCATGACCGGCGGGAGCGGCGTTTTCAAAATTCCATCGCCTAATTTTTACTCCTTAAATAAATTATCATTAATTTTATTCGAGTTAATGGTGCCAAAGTGACTCGGACTTGGAAGGACGAATTTTGTTTTATTTTGATTCTTGGATTCTACCTTCCTAATTTTGAAGAAGTTAGGGGAACTTTCTTGTTTGTGGCTCGATCCCAAAGGTTCATTATTGAAAATAATATAGGTACCAACATTATGGTGCGGTTGTAGGATTGGTCGGCCGAGAGATTGAATTTTTTGTGTATGATGGTCGGTCGGGCAATATATTGGTAGGGCTTTGGATATTGGGTGTACCTAAACTTGTTGTGTACGCATCACCATAAATGAACTCTAAAAAGTACCAGTGATTCATACGGATTATGGATTCGTTAGGACAATCCCGACCATCTTACAAACAAGGCGCTGGGAGCAGCCGGGACCTTGAATCCAGAATGATCCATTTAGGACCACCACCTCAGCTCCCTTATTAGACCACTTAGCTCGAGCCCCGAAGGGACCCTTTTTTGTGTGCCTTTTGCATCACCCACTGCACCTCTACAACATCATCATTTCGTAATTTACTTATGTATTTATTGAACACTACCGATAACTTGGTAACAACAATGACTTTGAAGACTTAATGTAGTCAAAATGTCACAAAACCCTTGAGAACTCACTTCGGAGGGCTCGCTCGAGCCATAAATTACCTTTTCAAAAACTAAAAAGAACAAAAAATTAAAAATGAAATACCTTCTCAGTGCGAGTCGATTTGAATCGGTAATGACGCCCCTCATTATCCGGGATAACCTATAACCTCCCATAACCTCTCCCATTGTTTACAAGTGATAGCGGCGTTGTTTTGATGGATGGTAAAAAAAAAACAAAAAAAAAAGTTGTAACTCGTGAACGCTCAGAAGGGGGTCTACCAGACCCCGTTAGACTCATAAAAAAAACCTGGGATGCTCAAGAGGCGCTACCTCATATTTTCAAAAAGCGATCACAAAAAAATCTAATTCCCTTTTTTACCAATCCCACATCCCGCCGGTACTACTGTTTAGAAATTTTTAATTCTATTTTTTTCTAGATCTTTTTTGTCGACTGTCAAATATCCTTTCTTCACTTCGTGTTCTTCCCCAGCACGAATGTTTCTGTTTCAACAACCTACCTAATTCATCCCTTGGTCTTGATAGATTCACAACTACACATGTCCCAGATATATGTGAAGGCGCTACAAATTATTACACAATGGAACCTGTAATAGGGGTAAAGGTAGGGGCAAAAGTGATATTACATATTCAAATCATCATTTCAAAGATTGTTAAAATGGAGGTGATTGTGGTATTAAACCATAATATTGACACATTCCAATTAACTACCATCTCGATCTCCAATCAATTTCGTACTCTTATTGCTGTGTTCACAATACATTTTTGAATGTAACCGATGATGTTGATTTCAATTTAATCAAAGTCAATTTATTATTCTCAGTATTAGGTGTATGAATACATGCAAATTTAGGCAAAATTTAGGCTATTAACCTTATAATAACTTCCCAAGTTTTGGGTTTGGGCCTGATTTCAAGGACCCCCGCCCAGGCCTCGTCTTACCTGGTATAATCCTCTTGTATAAGAGTACAATATCATGTGATTTGGTTATAGAGATCAAATTAATTGGAACTAGTGAGCTAACTTTTATTATTATGAATTGTATATTTATTTCACATTTTAGGTTCAGTTTGATTTTTGCGGAGTTTGGGGGAGCATCGGGTAATTTCGTAGGTAGATATACTATTTTCTGAAAAGTTGTTTTGCACTCATTGAGAGTTGAGTTTTCATGTGTAAATCCGAGGTTGACTAGTGTAAAAGTCATTAGGCCAAGATAATTTTCAAGTTGATTCTCGTTTGATATGAAAACCTTAGTTTGTGATGTCTGGTGAGTGGCACAAATGGAATCTGTTCCGTTAAAAAGACCGCGTTACCCAATACGAGGGTCCCAAACCCACAAAAAAGGACCCACCGAAGACGGTACATCCGAGAAGCAACCACCAGTTCAGCCTTCAGTCGGTGTCTTGTAAATCAAAACTCTCGGCCGTTGAAAAATTCTTTCGCCGGTCATTACAAAGGTACCTACGTTTGGATTTTCAAAATCCAAACAAACAAACGAGGAGTGCGATCGTCTCTAATTTGGGCTCCACTCCGCCCCTCAATTACATGGTGGGCAGTCTGACACCTCTAAATCAGATATGTACACATCCCCCCCCCCCCCCCCCCCCCCCCTCTCTTGCCATCATAGGCTGGTTAATGCTTGAGTAGGTGGAAAAAATTCAATGAGTTGGACTTGGCGGAGAGATGGGCATATTTTTCGTTACTTGACCCGAAGGGTGAAGGGAAAGCTGTTTCAATCGGACTCTCCCAGGCATTTCATTTTTGTAACTCACCCGAAAAAGAAAGGAAAGAAGAAGAAATCACGAGAGTTTACGTTTAATATTGCTGACGTTTCGTCACGTATCTCGTGGACATTTTCGAAGCCTGAGAGCAAATGAATGCATCCCCAATAACTCCCACAAATAAACGTAAACAGTCAACGAGATGAATGCTGTCATACACAGGAGCGAAACGGACCAGTCAGAAAGAAAAGTACAAAATTATCGGATTACATGCTGATTGGTTGGTCATCAACATATAGTTCTGTACAAAGAAATATAGTCATGAAAAAACTAAGACTATAGTTAAGAAGTCAGAAAAAACATTGACGAACAAGCAAATTCTTCCTTAGCATTATTGGAATGTGAACCAACCTTTTAGTTTTGGTGATTAAAAAGTTCCATTCACGCAGCATGAGTTGATGAGCGAATTTTCAAAGAATAAATTTAACCGATTTTGTGGGTGATTCTCATAGGAAATTTCTCACCGATTCCGAATATACCATTAGGTATGTTCCTATGTTTAGGATGGTAATTCACACCAAAAACCTCAAAAAACGTTTTTGGCGATTTTTGACTCTAAATTTTCAAAATTTGACCACTTGGAGTCCTCCAAAAATTCTGGCCAACGAACTCGTTCTTTCTTTTGATAATATTGATATTTTAACATTTTTTTGGATTTTTTATCTCGATCCATTTGGCAGATATCGTCTATATATACATATGAAAAAGTGTTGAATTTCAGGAATCGTTTTAGAATGGTCTGAAACGGAATTCCATGAAGAAAATTTTCAAAAATTTGTATTGTTTAAATTTTGAAGCCATTGGGTGGAATAGCTTCATTTTTTCGAAAATTTGCTAACAAAAAGAAGTAGTAGATAGATAGGCCAATTTCTCCTACACTCACCTTGGGATGGATCCCGACTAAAACATGGAAGATGTCACATAAACAGTCTAAATAAACTACCACTCCCAGGAAATGGGCTTATATTCTATTCTAATAATAATACACTATTCTAATAATAATAATAATAATAATAATAGACTACAATTATTGTAGTCGTCGCAAACGTAAGTTTCCTCCATCATCGATTTCTCGTGATCTAATGACCCAACTACGCTCAAAGTTGGACGGTAGTTTGTTGAGGGTTGGGCTCAAGCCACTGCACATGGCAAATATCCACCCAAATGGCCGAATTTTTTTTTGTCTAAATGAGTTGAGCTTAGAATATAGGTACATAATTTTGCAACGACCCCATTTCCCTTAAACCAGTGAAATTCATTCAAATACATACACCAACCTGCACCTCCTTCCTCGAGGATTACTCATTCTACAACGTTAACGAATTCAGTCAGGGCATCGCACACGCAATCGTAGCTCTCTATCGACATAATAATGATATTTCCATCTCTGAGGATATGAAACCAATTCATATGAAAGCAACAATCCAATGTATCACCTGCGATACGTATCTCGATGGGATGTCCGGCTAATGAAGTTATGACTCGCCAATGCCTCCAAGAAATCTTCTTCGTCTTCCATGAATAATTCAATAGTGAAAACGTCCGTTCGAGCTTATCAAAACGTGAAATGAGGCATCGCTGACTAACATAAACGTGACTTTTCTATGGAAGAAATAACGTAAATAAAATGTTGTCGGATCGAGCCTCACCCATCTGGGATAATGAAGGTTTATTGGGAGATGAACCACGTGGAATTAATCCTGGACAGAAGGTATGCGGTTACGCCACGTGTGGAAGGGTAAGGCACGTCACACTGGCGCACCTACAAGGAATAACGCGCGCACACTGAGACAAATTATATTATCGGGTCAAAAATAAGGTGGAATTCGTTTTACATATATTTTTAGAGCAATGGGGTTCCACCAAGAAGAGACTCGTCAGAACGAAAGTTCAAGTCATGCAGGATGAGTTGATGGACAAATTTTCAAATATCTAACCTCATAGGTAGGTATATACTCGTAGCATTTCCCGTCTAATTAAACTTTCTTTCCTACACATCAGACTTTTAATATCAAATTTTGCTGTATTAATTTAAATGCAAACTATTTTAATTTCAATTTAAACTAAGAGTATATTCATTTCAATCTATACCTACTAACAATAGAATTAATTTCAATTAAAAACGTTTGATTCGACTTTGAAAAATTATAATTCTGACAGTTATTGGAGGTTGAAAGACATAAGTTCCCGCGTTGTATTTTTACCCGGTAGGTATATTATACCTCGTGTTTCACGATTTTTTGGTATAATTTTGGTTTGTATGAGAGTATAATTTTGGATTCTGGTTCCCGGCTGTGACACAAACATTTTCATGAGCATTTTCCTTCCTCACTACCTAAGTTAGGAAGCTATGTATTCGTTAAAAAATGAAAACAATTTTTGTTCTCCAAAATCAAAATTTCCACTTTTTTGCTTTTTACGTTCAGAGCTTTCTTAAAAATTTTGGTTCCGTGTCTGTCTGTCGGTCTTTGGTGAATTCCTTGTCCCAGGCAATACTGTACGAACTTGTGGTCCGAATTAGCCCCGTGGCGGTCCCCTATGAATTGTCGCCATCGGACCACTAGTAGCGTGAGCGCATGCGCAAACGTGAATTCCCTGAAACCCCGTTATCTCAGTTCCTAATTGACCTATTTCGCTCAAATTTGAAGGGTGATTTGGGGCTGACTCCAAGAGAGTCTCCAATTGGTCTGTTGAATGAATTAATAATAAAGGGGCTAGAAGGAAATAAAAAATTCAAAATTTTCCTTTTTATTGCAAGTAAACTATTGAGTATTCAAATAAACCGGAAAAGCAATAAATTGAAACGAAACTTGACATAATGGGTTCCTAGTTCCTACAAGGGTAGTATACGACCCCATGGCCGATCCAGTTACCGGGCGTGGTATCCCTCGAAACAATTTGTAATACCTACTCAAAATTCAAATACATATTAGTTGGTAGGTCTAGGAGGTAGTATTAAATCCTTTTATTTCTCCCAACCAATGCAGTTTTTGAAATTTTGGATTTGTATGATGTTCTTTTCTCTCTCATCTCAGTGTTGTTCCGAACCAAAATGGAAAAAACTAGAATGCCCAGTTTTGATACTGGAGAACTTCCTAATGTAACAGACACTTTTACCCATATTTGGCCAATACAACCCTCAAAAACAATATTGTTTAGCCGATATTTAGCCGATATTTAGCTCGATATTTAGAAAAGAAAGTCGATATTTAGCTCTTCATTATTTTCACGAGTAGGTATGAAGAATTTTTATTCAGTTCCCATATTCATATTCATGTGTCAGAGTCTTTATCCTGAGCAACGCTCGGGTTACTCGCCTTGATTCAAACACCTCGACAAGATCATAAACCATCGCAATGAGAGGGAACTCGGATTAATTGAAACTGTAGCCCCAACTATGGAAATGAGGGTTCAAGGTACGTTTCCACCCAAATATTTTGTTTTTTCAATTACTGCTTTCATTTCCTCGAGATCGTTAGACACGTCTGCGGCCTATTTTGGTGCCTCCACGATCAATTTCTGCCTCTCTTGAAATCGAACGGAGGTGTTGGGGCTGCCATCTTGGCACATTATAGATCATTTTCCGAGGGTACCCGCTGAGCTGGGTAAACACGATATCTCGACCACTATGATTACTATACTATGAGGTACGAGGGGGGTTTCCAGGGGGTGCTATGGGTTATGGTGTTAGGGGGGGGGGGCACAGGCCAAACCTCTCGGCTCTGGTTCAATACATCATTTGTCTCCTTCTCACATAGGCCTACCCGTTGTGCTTGAAATCCATTTGAATCCACGCATTTACGTGTGTGGCTACACGATTTAGTCCGATCACGGATAAGTGGTGGTCGAACGGAAATAAGAAGAATGTCTTGTGCTGTTGGTTTTTGAGGTCACAATCCTTTTTTTTCTTCTTTTTTTATTTATAAACTTTCACAATTTATTATTCAAGAACTATAAGTAACGCTGGTCACACAAAAACAGCATGCCAAGACTGAGTGGCTGACGCTGCGGCACCATTTCCTGGCGCCACAGTGACACAAAACAGTCCACCAATTAGGAAGAGCAATAGTTACTACTACTCTATTCTACTACTCTGGTTACTACTACTCTATTCATGCAAGCCACAGGAAGCATTAGTATGGCCTTCGACAACTGCAGAATATGCAAACTCTGAGTTGAATCAAACCAATTAAGAACCACGCGAATTGCTTGAGCTTTGACGACTTTTAGCGTGTTTAGTTTTCAAGGTTAGTTATTTAGTTAGTTTTAGCTTGTTTAGTTTCAAAGTAGTGACATATAAATTAAAATCGAAAATAATAACGAATTTTCTTAAACTAGATTAATTTTCTGACAAAATAGGTACTCAATGTTCCTGTACCTAAAATAGGTTATTAGCTGCAACATCATTTTTTTTTTCAAAAACCTAGAAAATATACGTTTTTGACCATTGGATTCACCCAAAATTGTTTTTGTATAAAATAAGAGTTGGTGACCAGAGATTTCTGCGTCGAATGAAATCAACGGCAGCTTATCAACTCCGAAATCATGGTTTTGGGTGTTTTTTCAGTTTTCAATTTTTTCTTCGAAAGTCGAAAAAAACATTCATTATTGA
>JAEMON010000010.1:19318272-19330999 GCA_030264115.1 Lygus lineolaris
CAGTTAAAAAGTCGCTAAAATCGTTTGAAATAGGATAATTTGGTTGCCTTGGGGACCTCTAAGCTGAACGTGACGCCAGCTCATGTTACCACCGTACTACTGCGTTTTGAATGTCAACTTGTATAGGTACCTCTAATGCAGATCAGAAAACTCAGATAATTTTCTTCTGCTTATTAAATCTCAGTTGATCTGCATTGATCCGCATCGGAATAACTCCGTTTTTCTGGTCTTCCAAAATACCTCATTAAGTTTGTGTGTACAAACTTTTTAGAGCTACGCTCAGAGCTGCTCCAGAGTTGGAATGAGTTGTTGTAGGGTAGCCCAGAGGTTACACTCCCCAAACTCTGTTGGGAGCTGGAAAACACGTTTTAAGATTGAAAGACTCTTCCAAATTGCAATTACTTATTTTAAAAATACTTATCCCATTATTGGAAAATGTGAGAAGAAAACTGGCATAAACTAAACAAAAACAATGCGGGAGGTTATGCGGAATGTAGTATTACTACTTAGCATGCGCAGGTTTCTGAGCCCCTAACAAAAAAAAAAAAAGAGCTCGCGAGAGCAGCCCTGAGGGGCACTCATGGTTGTTGGAACAGGAAGGGATCCCAAAAAGCCTGTAGAATCGCAATTTTCAAGCCCTCGCGAGCTCCACTGACAGCTTGTAGGGAAAGACGTATTATAGGATAATCTTAGAGTAGCAAGCTGGTGGAAGGGTAACAGTGACGTCACGTTCGTAGCGGGAAGGGCATTTGTTAGTAGGTTTGTTCTGATTTCTGGAGGTTTTGGGAGGCGCTGAATCTACTCTTGGCCAAGAATCGACCCTTGCAAGTGGTTCAATTGAAAATACTGCCTAGCTACCTTTTGGCGGGGTTCAGTTTAAATTGGTTTAAATGAGTGAAGCAAGATCCAATATCTTCTATCCATTAAGACCTTGATGTATGAGGGAAAATGTCCTGGACTCGCAGTTGCCCCGTTTGTAAATCATAATTTATTATTCAATGTCTTTGTCCGCAGCAACCACTTTCGAAGATATGGTACGTCCACTGCACGTACTCCATCAGTGTGGACAGGAGTGGGCGTTCGAAGCGATCGGTGGGTCCTGACGCTGCCGCTCAGGTGGAGGTGAAAGCAGGCACCAACATCCACCAGATCATCCTCAGAGACCCCGTCTCTGTGTTTCCCAGCTCATCTTTAGTTCACGCAACGCCACAGCAGGTTGGTGCAGATTTTTATTTAATTGTCTGAGTTCATTCAGAGCCACACTGGCGAACATGACGCGAACTGAACATTCCCAAACTCCAGGCTGACAACTTGTTAATGCCATGTTTGGCTTAAATGAGTGCAGATCAACGAACGGTTTGAGCGAAAGCAAAGGGGTGTTCAAGGTTTGAGCACATTCAGACAAAACCCTTGGATAGAGGATGTCAGCAAAAATAAATTTTTTAGGAGAACAAGCCTGTGACGAAACAAGCTGGCCTGGGCCTGAGGGTGTATGGTTTGCGCCAAGTTTGCCAGTGTGTCAAATCGGTGATTCTCTCCCAACCCTAGGGACATGAACATTCTGAGTTGAAAAAACTTTGTGCTACGAAATGTGGTCGAAAACGAATTCGTAATTGCGACCAAAATATGCTGATCTTGCAATACAGAAGACTATCGATAAGTCAAATTCCTAGGGGGTTGACTTGACTTGAGGGAGAATTTAGACTCATCGAGAAAGAAAGTTCGAGTTATGTACGAGATAATTAGGTTTACTCTTTTCACCCTTCTCAACCTCGCGAATAAGTTTAACCCCCACCAACCAGATTTTCCTGTGCTGTTCAACTCATAGAGGTGGAGACTTCCGCCAGGTCCCTTCCCATAGTTTGGCTCATTTACTAACCGAGAAAATGAAGACAAGACTCATTGAGATGAAAATAGGCATGGTTAGATAGGGATGAATCGGGACAGCAGAAGTTGTTCGATTTATGTACGAATTCGACTTAATCGAGTGTGCACTGCATCTCAATATCAACAATGTAATCTCACATTCTACGCAAGTTACTATAGTTGTCCTCCGACCTTCAGGTGGAACTGGGATCCATCCACCTCTGGTACATCGTGAGCTCCGTGGCTGCCATGGCTGTCTCCCTACTTGTCAGCTGCTGCGTCGTCGCTTTCGTCGTCCGCCTCAGACGTCAAATTGACACGAAAAACTCCAAGTATTATTACGTCTCGTACAACAACTGCGAATCGACTGAAACTAACCATTAGACCTATAAGACTTAACTCTACGTCTGTACTTACCGTAAACTAGTGCCTTCTAGCTGTAGGTTTACCGTTTTGTAAAAAAATAAAGTTTTATAATATTTTTATTTTACTGTTGCCTCTTGAGTTTTGTCTCGATTTCCAACGTGTTCATAAGCCAAATTAGCCCTTCTGCCGGACTTATAAAAGCTCAATATCCGAACGCCAATTTATCGAATGTTTCAAGTTAGTGCAGTACCTCTTCACACCAAAATCAGACCATGAACTTACGCTAATCGTGTTCATAAGAGTATTTTGTCTGGTAATACTGAGCAATCAGCAAAAAAACCTCCACTGAAATCCGTCCAAATGTTAAAGCCATATCACATGAACTAGTTTTCTACTTGTTTTGGCTTGTTTCCCTAATTTTCAGGCTCGTAACTGGCAATTGAAGAAGAATGAGAATGTGAAGTTGAAGAGGAATTCACGCTAAAATCTTCAGAACTCTAACATCCCTTCAAGTCTGAGTGTCCTAGGGTTATCTTTTAGCTTTTTTTTCTTGCACAAATAGCGTTCATGAAAATTTAAACACGCTCTAAATCTGTCCATGACCTTCAAAATGCTCCACGATTTGCGCACCATGCTATGGAGGGGTAGAAGAACAAAACCATCCAGACGCGGCAGGACAATATATTACACACAAATGTAAAGTTTTGAACAGTTTTATTACAAACTCCCGAGAAAAGGTATCGAACCACTAGGTGGCAAAACAATGTAGAAAACATAAACCTAAGTTAACCACTAGATTAAGCTATCACAACGACGATCACAGGCCCAAAGCTTTGGTACACTGGAATCAGTAAGATAATCGTTATTTTAATACAACCAACAACATAGAGCCAAAAACCCAAAACTTCTCAATATAATTCATATAAAACTACATCTTTGTGCAAGTCCATGAAGCGGAAGTAGGTAGGTACCTACGGTGACGGTATAGGAGACTACCATGTCATTTCAACTGGTACGCTCCCGATTCTTGAAAGCTTTCCGCGATCAGGATGATTAGGTCTGAACCAACAGTAACACATCTCCTCTGAGCTAAGCTGATTAATCAATCACTAGTTCTGAAGGGGGTCAAACCGTCAGTTTCGCCTTACCTTTCTTGAAGCTTGGTGAAGGAAGGAGAAAAATATGCTGTATGGGCAGCTGGATTATCCCTTCAACCATGGCACACTGGTATAATTTCCTTTTGATAGTTATACAAATAATTGAACTAAATACAAACGTAAAACTAGTTCTCAGTACACCTAAGGTAAAAGCATCAATAGTGGAAAATTTTCGCTGCTGATATTCTTGATGGAAATCATTCACTTGGATTTGGAAAGCTGATCCCTGTAATTTTATTCGACTATTTCTTTTCAAATGGGGAATCGTTCTTTAAAAAAATGTTTTCCCATACTAATTAACTCAGAATTAAAATGTAAGTAACTGCACCTGTTTTCATCAAGAGATTCCATCCATAGAAAAAATCTATACCCTCATTATTGTCAATTCAAAACAGGAACAGCACGTAATAGAAAATACTTATTGGAAATTGATCGATAATCGCTTGAAAAATATAAGTTGTAGACTAGTTTTAAGTAGGTAGGTACTTGTTATTGTGGAACATCGAAGGACAACAACTGGAACGCTGAACTGTGACTTGGAGCAGTTACTAAGAGGAATCCGTTCTTCAAGAAATGTTGGTGAGGAACTCGTTCAATTTCGAGTCTTTGGATGGATGGCACGTTTTGGACTGAGGCCTGCAAATGAACGTGAATAAAAACATTGATATAAATTCATAAAGAGAAGGAAAAATTGGTCTTCCTCCTCACCACTTCTATCGAGTAGAAACTAATCTGCATGGAAATTTTCATCATTTTGCAATTTGAATCTCAATAGAATTGAGTCACAAGGCGGTGAACTGAGTCACAAGGCGGTGAATTCAATAGAATTGAGTCACAAGGCGGGAACATCTAGAGCGAAATTAGATCCAAAACTTTTAAAACGGATAAATGAAGGCTCTATACAGAAGATGTGGACTGGATGATGACTACCCACATATTCCAGGTGGCCTAGTCCTTGGTGTGACGTAAAGTAGATGTAACATGTCATTTCGACTGGTGGACTCCCGATTCTTGCAAGTTATGGCGATTAGGATGATCCAGGTCTGAACCAACAGCCCATATTATCTCCTCTGAACCAGGCTGATTATATAATCACTAGTTACGAAGGGGTTCAAACCTTCACATTACCCTTACCATTCTTGAAGCTTGGCGGAGAGTGAAACTATGTTGTATGGGCAGCTGGTAAACCCCCCTCCACCATGACAATAGTGAAGCCAAAATATTATACAAAAAGGGTTGTTCTCTGTCACGATCACAGCAAAAGAATAAACCACCCGTATCTTGATGATTATCATGTAATATGGGAGGTATCTACTTACAGTCCTTCAAATTTGAGAGCTCGCCGCCGCATTATGATGAAGTATAGCGCTGGAGCAATTGCTCTAAGAATGATGGCCAGTTTGGGCATTGTCGGCGCGACTGTAAGCTCCGGCTCGCCATAGCGGACGGCCCGCACGATTTTGCCAGCCACGTCTGAAGGTTCCAGCCCGTTTTCTGTTGCGTCATCCATCACTTCAAACATATTCAAATACATGCAGTAGAGCACAAATGAAAATTTGAAACATGAAACACAAACAACGAGAAGAAATTAAATACTTACCTACAAAAAACGTTGGAAACTAGCACTGGTCTTCACTTCTTACCTAGGTATTACGGAGGCAAGGGACGGAGCCCAAAATTTGCTCAAACATGCCTAAATCTCGGCTACCATAGAGTTTATAGGAACTCTTACTATAACATTAATACAGCTTAGGACCATTAAGTATAAAGAACGGATAACCTCCCCCCTACCTCCTCGCTTAACCATTTTAGCGTTGCACAGTTTTTCCCATTTTTCTCAGCCAATTTTCAACAGATTTTTATGCAGTTGGCGGAATTCTTCTTTTTTATCATTCTCCAGGGGGATGTAGTGCCGTTATGCCAATTTGAATTTTAAAAAAGGACGAGCAAATTTAAAACTACAAAATGAAAATTATATATAGCTGATCCCCCTAGAGAAATCATCAACCATTCTGTTACACCCCACTGTTTGTGATATTTCATTAAATGTTTTTTTCTGAAGATATTTCTTATAGAAACTCCACTTTTCGATGTTGCTTCTACTAAAGCTCTACGTTCCAAGGATAGAACGGACAATATCAGAAGAAAATGCAGTTCTGTAATGGTGAGATGATGCAAACTACAGCCGGAGTGGTTGGAGTCGGGGAACAAGGTCCAAATAATCGAGATAAGAGTAGGATAGAGGGAGTGCAGAGCGCAAAGAGAGTCGGAGACCGTTAACCTGAAATCTCTTCATGCAGGTACTCATGATGCCTTGGCGAGCACCCAAAGCCTTTTTCGAAGCTGACGTCTCACTCATCGGTCGGATATAGTGAGTTATGTGGCTGGATTTTATGATAAAACACTGATGAAATTATTGAAGTGCATAATTTTTGCGTCAGGTCTCTTTTTCAAGAGAGTGCCTCTCATGATTAGCCACTCATACCTGGCGGGAGCCCTAGGCTCCACTATTTTCCATGTAGCTCCCTTTATCATACTCTTATCTCGATGGTCCAAATGCGAAATGCCCTCTGGCAAATACTCCATCCAGTCAGTTCAATCACAGACACCAACCTAAAATTGAAAAACTCACCTCCATACTTGTTGCCGACACTGGTCACAGCATTCAGCGACAGGTTTGTTTTTATGTATCCTGGACTCACTACAGTCACGTCGACTCCCTCGTGGGCAACCTCTGCTCGTAAGCTGTCCATGAAAGCTTGCAGCGCATGTTTTGATGCTGCATACGCTGATCTGAAAAGTAATGTAAGCTAATAATCCTAGGACACCCCATTCCAAATTACTTAATTATGTGTTAAAAACAAAAACAAAACAGTATTTCAAATGATCGAATTCATGTTATTACATACCGATAAGGAATTGAGATTCTCCCTTGCACGCTACTCACTGTCACGATGTGTCCTGATTTCCTTTCTATCATCCTCCCTAACAAGCCTACAAGAGCAAATAGTTATTTTATTATTATTATAGCTATAAAAGCATTATTCTTAAACAATCATCACTGAAACAATACTCAAGATCACATCGAAAAAACAGTTGGGTTCCAGCGTTTTGCTCCAAGCCCCAAAAAATCCTATGTTTTGCTCCTAATGGTGACACAGATGTGAAGCTTTGCTCCCATACATGAAACTAGAAATTGCCGTTTCACTCTCACAGAGTAACATAAATCAACATAGACGAAAGCTTGGGCTAGGGGGGAAAACCCCTGTTCGATCGGGCTGTGCCTAGTGTTGAGCATTCAAACTAGCCAGTGGCCGTGGCCAGGCCAAACAAAGTGGGGACCGGTGCCTAGTTTCGAACCTTGAAGCTCAGAACTACAAGAGGAATCTAGATCAAATCTGCGTCGTTAACCACTTGGCCATCCTAATGCCTATGAATGAAAAAGTTTGGAGCTGAGAAGTTTCCAGTACACTCATGGTACTCATGGTTCAGTTCAAAATCTTTTCTGTATTCTGTTGGGTACTATAAACTACTTCAGTATCCACAATGAGCACCTATTTCCCGACACAAGACATTCGACGTCGTCCCCGACCCCTTGCTTTCATCCCCCTGGAAGGTACCTACTGGTATTACGAACCTTTTGTGAGGGCAACTTGTCCCAAATAGTTGACGTCCATTATTTTGGAGTGGACAGACATCGTGGTATCGGTTATTTTGCCCCTATAGGAGATGCCGCCATTGTTGACGAGGATGTCCACACAGCCAAAAATGGCTTGAGCTGTGGCAGCTTTCTCCTCCATTGAATCAACATCTCCGAGATCCAAAGTCAAAATGGCTGGAACGCTGTTGTTTCTCACCTACAAGGTAAGTGCAGAAATTATCGAAGGTGGCAGGTACTGATTGTATAAACTAATAAGGCAGGGAAGTTTTTTTATAATGGGATTTTATGATCTTGGTGCTTGCAGCATGGTACTTGTTCAAAATGAATAAAAGCTTGAAGTTTGCTTGATGTAAGTTTGAAAACGCACATCTTTCAGATTGACGAGCTCATCTCGTACTCTCTCCAACTCCTTGGATCGTCTGGCGGCGAGAATTAGTTTGCAGCCGCAAGCATAGAATGCGTGCGCTAGAGCTTCCCCGAGGCCAGAACTAGCTCCAGTAATGAGCACCACCTGGAAAGCAGAAACAAAATTATATTTATAACGGAGGATTTGTGATATTGTCGGCACTACCTCACGCCACACTAGACGATTGGTGGGTTCACACCCTCACCACACATAACATGGTCCGAAATTAGGCCATTAGCTCGTTTACATTATCCTGTAGGTATTACAAAAAAGTTCGTCATGCCGCATGAGTTAATGAGCGAATTTTCAAGGAATTATTTTTGCAATTTTTGATATGACCAGACCTAGAAACTTCCCAACACTTGAATTAATATAATAGATTTTAACTATGTAGATACTTCAATACATCAGGTAGTAGATACCATTGCTTGTGTTACAAGGTATAAGTTGTCCTTACTTTTCCCTCAAGCGACCTAAACCGCCTCCCTTTGCAGATGAGGTAGATCGCCCAGGGAATGGCCAGAGGGAGCAGAGCCGTTCCGAATATGCTGAGAAGGTACTGGAGGACCGTCCTGAGACAAAGAACAATTTGGGGAACATTCAGCATGACGGTTTACACAACTTTTCTTGCGCTCACAAGACCAAAAAATTGTTGGTGATACTGTCATGTGGGAAACAAAGAAATAAACGCATGTAGCTCTGAAATCTTCTGCTGAAAGCGAATTTGTAGCAATGAGTACTGCCTGCAGAGAACTAGATAGTATTAGGTCTTTGTGTAGCTCAATCTTCGAAATAAGCCTGATAGCAACAGTTTTTGAAGATTGTCGTCCTGCAATTAGATTAGCTGAAGTAGATAAGTTTGTTTTACAATTCAGACATGATGAAATCTATAAATTTGATGAGTTTTCTTCTTATCAACATGTCAGCAAAATGATTATCCGTGTCTATCCTTTTGATTTTAATGTTACCACTTTAAAATTCTTCTTTAACATAGAGACAACTCAATTGAACCATATGGTCAGACATACTGACATGAGGTAAATGAAAGTCAAGAGTAAATAATGTTCATTAGACGAAAATTCTTCGAGTGCTTCGAGCCACAATTCGAAAAAAATTTCAATTATTCGAATTAAATCTACCTACAAAACAGAAGCAAGCCTTAGCAGACATCGAAGATCAGGGTGACTCATCCGCCTTGATTCACTTGGAGTGCAGCTGCTGACACTGAAGCTGACCATGTCCGAGATCATCAATCGATTGTACTGCCTTGATTCACATAGTCTGAGGTCAACAACAACCCAGTTGACGACACCTGAAGACTTCAATCAAGGCTGCTTTGCTGATCACACCTGAAAATTTCAAGACTGCTATCCTGCCATGGTTTGAGTGATGTACCATGATCTCCGTGCAGCAGTAGGGAGGGTGTGTTAACATAATTGGCACACCTGCTCCACTACAATGGTCGCCATCCCCAACCTGGTCAACGCACATGCTCTCGGCCCCTCTTCTCAGCACGACGCCACTTTTCGCCATCTTTGCCTTTGCTATTCCACCACCCTTACATCGCACCCGTCGTGGAATAAGGGAACAACTCCACACTGTGGAGTCCACAGTGTTTGCACAGGAGTTGTGCCCTTATTCCACGACGGGTGCGATATGATTGTGTGCCCCTCTAGCTTCTCGCGGCGCTTAATTGATTATTATTAGCTTTGTACAATCTTCGATTATTATAATTCTTCGATCTAAACCTTGCGTTGTTCCTACATCATCAACCAGATAATACCTATTTGTAATTTAGTAGTTTCACGCTAATAGAACTGAAACCATCCCAACCACAAATCTACAATGAAGTTTGATTTCCGATAGATAACGAAACGAGGGGAGCAGCCATGCACATCGATCAATGCAAACATGATGTTACCTACAATAAAATTTATTGTAAATTGAATAAATTATTCACTCATTCACCTGAGAGAAGACATCTTCACCTCTGCCATCAAAGTCGTAGCTCGTAGAAATGAAGTGTAGTCTTCTAGTTGCAGCTACCTTCCCTGCATGCTCAACATTGACTGATTAAATATCATACCTCAACCTAGGTAATTTGAATACGAACTTGAAGTGGCGAGATCAGGAAAACTTTCAAAATTTTCGAACTTCAAAGAAACTCGCCCGAAGATCAAAGATAAAGGACAAGGGAAGGGGGATAATGATAATACCGTACCCACGGTATACGGTAGTATCAGTATTCTATGACCGTACCGATTTATGATAACGATAAGATATCAGTGATATCTGATTACTTCTTCTTTTGTAGGTCAACTATGTCCGACATAACTGAGGTCAGAACATGAAAATAGGAAACTGATGAAGAAGAAGAGTAAAGTAAACAAAAATACAAACCTCACCACGAGTACGAGTCGAGTAGGCACACCACTGATACGGTAGTATCAGTATTCTATGAGGCACACCACACTGCACGACCGCACACAACACGCGCCTTCCTTTGGTATCATCACAAAGTAACATAACTTTCATTGGTTCATAAATAATTTATTATAATTATTATATCCACAATATAAGCAAGAGTATTACCCACCCACAAAGGTAAGCAAGAGTAACATTAAAGTTTGAAAGCAAGTGATGACTTCATACTGATGTGTTGTGTAGGGTAGTAACACATCAGCGCACCATAGCTGTTCACCTTAGCTCGCCATTTACCTCGATGCTAGCATCGTTGATCAACCATCGATGAGTGTTCAAAGTGGATCAGTTCACCATGGATGTTCTCCCTCTCCTTTTCGAGGTTTTTAATTTACCTACCTATCGTCAGTTGTGTTCCAGCTCTGATGACATGACAACAATATCAGTCCGTCGTTCACAAATGAAGAGTAGGTACAGGGGGAAAACCGGGTAACTCAGCTCTTTGGAATTTTGTTACCGGTTCTTCCATGGGAGCGCTCCGGTTACCTTCCTCCTGTATGTTGTAAGTTGTAACCTCACTCGACGATTTGAGGCATTCGGCACAGTTTTTCCGCTGTTATGACTATCTGACATTTGGTTTGGTTCTGTGTTGGTTTTTCCGCTGTTCTGGCTATCTGATCGTATCAAGCACCCCCTCAAAACAAGAATCCAGCGCTAACTCAATTTCGACCAAAAATCAAGCTACCCGGGTTTTCCCCTGTACTCTTCAAACCACCAGACACTTCGAGTTTAGAGCTGATTTTTTCCCACCCTTTCGCAAGCACATAGCGATTGTGATGTTCTTTGTGCCTCTTGTCCCAAATGGGCAGTGAACCCAGCAATTCATAAATTAGTTCGTCTTTATTTATAACTGAATAAACAGAATACACTTTGGAAAACACAATAGGAAATGAACAGTACACAGAATACACTTTATTGAACTGAAACTGGGGATCCAATTGAGATCAGGAACAACTTGATAAGCTTCACATCGGGTTCAAGGCAAGTGTCCACAACTGTGATTCACAGGAAAGTGGTAATGCAGAGGGAGGCCTCCCAGCCAATCACGAATGTGCTCACATCGATGCTTCCCTCCTGACAGCGAGGAGAAATCAAATTTATTGATACCACTGTGAACAGCGAGGGTGCGCAATTGGAGGTTGGCAATTACATTTGGGTTTTGACATGATTGTATCAGTAATACCTACTGCGCATACGCAATTTTGAAATGTGTTTCATAGCCATAACTCCGGAACTATTCGACTAATTTCGGTGAAATTTTCAGAGATTGTAGGTACACGGTAGCCTGGTGGTGGCCCCCTATCAGTTTCATCATCTTCGGACCATTAGTAGCGTGCGAATGCACAAAAAACGGGAATTTCATGAAACTACGGTTTCTCTATTGGACCGATTTCGGTCATGTAGTTGAGGGCTGAATCCAAGAAAATCACCTACGAATTTTGCCACAATTGGATGAGTAATGGCTACTGCGCTTGCGCAAAATGAAAATTTATTGTCATAGGCATACTTAACTCTGGAACTATTCTACCAATTTCGCTGAAATGTTCACTAACTTATACGTCCATGTTATAAAAGTGAGGAAACTATACTGCCCACCCAACTTGGCAGACTTTTTCTGTCAGGTACCTACTCTCCTTGTTGTCTCCGTTACTCTGTGCTTCTTGTGGTAGGTGTCCGTACTGCCAGACTAGTGCAGCCCCCCTCCCCTCCCCCCAAGATTCTCCATTGCAACTAGCACGACCTACCCAGGCCTTTCTTATATAGAAAGAATGTTATTATAATAGCTGATATTATTACCTCGAAAAATTCTCCCTGCAAAGGAGTTACTATTATATATTTTACTCCCTCCCTCAGGTGACTTGGATGGTTTCTTGATGACACAAAGAGACATAAGGAGAGCTGTGATCCTCTGGATCACCAACCCATCTGCCTATAACAAAAATGTGGGTACTACTGATCTACTTTGTCTCGACCTTAGCCAATCAGACAACATTTTGGGAATTATCAAGGATTTCTTCCGAGGCCCCCACCTGAAAGGTCAGCTGGCATCAAATCAATGTATTATTAAATAATTATGAACCTAATGGTAAATTTTACCAGCCAATGGACAGTTTTAGCCTACCACCAACGGTAATGGGTGTTGTTGAGTTGTCCAGATGGATACTCTAGTACCAAGCCCCAAGGTCTTGAGGAAACGGGTGACGACTAAATCGTACATTCAGCGGGCAATCGTACATTCTCTGGCAATTCCTGCTCTGCTACAAAAGCCCTTGATTTTTGTTTTCTCATAAGCTTCTAAACCAGTGTTTCTCAACGTGGGGGCGCGAGACTATTAGATAATAGTAGATAATAACAATAACATAGAGTCAGAAGATATTAACAGACAGGCGTCTCCTTAACGAATTTAGCAGCTGTAGTAGCCTGTATCACGAAGGTTAACATTTTTTGTTTCAATCGAGTTTCCAACTTTAATCATGTTCCAAAAATTGAGTGTTTTCACTTCCGTGTTACTGACTTTTGTTGAAAGCGTAATTGCAACACGAATCAGAATCGCTGTACCTCTCTGACCCTTTGATTTGATTCTTCAAAATTTGCGCACGGTAGGTAGGTAGGCGATGACATTCACAAGGGATTGTCTAGGCCCTAAGGGGGGCTCAACAAATTCTCACAGTGCCAGGGGGCATGACAGCGGAAAGGTTGAGAACCACTGTGTTAAACCATTAAATACGCTACGCTAAGGTTGTTTTCTATTAGATACTAGCTGACCCGGCAAACGTTGTTTTGCCATAT
>JAEMON010000010.1:19331231-19342315 GCA_030264115.1 Lygus lineolaris
AAAAAAAAAAATCCAAGAAACTGTTCAATACCCACGCCCTTCTGGCTGTTTACTGTCTACTATTATATCATGTCAACATCTTGGTTGAAATATGTGAGAATATTGCACATTACATTACCCATAGACGTGCTATTGTTGATAGAGTTACAAAAAGTGGGGGGGCTCTCTATTCAGTTTATCATAAATGAATTTTGTGTGTGTACGTTTGTGCTATTCACTGGCCTCTGCCTTTATTTTTATTTCGTTGACTTATTTTCAGATGCAAACTCGTATGCTTCTGCCCGCACATCTTTGGTTTCCTTCCTGATGGATCGAGAATTGCCTTTTGATGGTGAACTGGATTTGAAAGGGAGAAAGGGTGTCGTCCGATTCATCATCCCAAAAAATGGTGTCTTCCGTCCGAGCACCATTGACCTTGTTATCTGTGGTGAGTTGTCTTACAGGATGTAGATGGAGAAGAACAGCTGACGAATTTTCACGTGGAGCAGAAACACCACATGTCTTAGTTGTGCCTAGCGTCTACTGACGAGCCCTACTTCCATGGAGATTTTTCAGCTTTAGCTGTGCATGATTCACTTCTTCCCCTAACTTACGAGAGACGTTTTCTTCCTTTTTCAACAAGTCGCTGTTTTGACTTCCACCATCCAGCCTGCTGACCTGAACCAATGAACAATAAAGAGTTAAATTCAAAGGTTACAAAGTTACTGTGATTATTTCATGTCACAGTTCGGAAAAAGCATGGAAGTAGAAAGTTAGACTATTTCAATCTTCCTACTTCCATGGGAATCAGTGGATCATTCTGAACTGTAAAACCTTCTTGACAGTAAATGGAAAATAGTGATTTGCAACGTAGATAATTATGTAGATGTTGCCCTGAATAAGAGCTGCCAGCCCTGATGGAAGTAGCCAGACTTAGTACTTCCATAGCCAGAATTTGAAAAAATTCCCAAACAACATATTTTGAGCGCCTTTAAAACAAAATTTTACCTTTTCCGTTTTTTTTATGTAACTAGCCAATTAGAGGAAAAGCTAGGAAATCCAAAAGAGCTTGTCCATCTCCCATGGATACTATTTATACACGTCTACGTACGCATATTGACCAATCTCAATTGACGAAGGAACCAAAACCAAATGTACTCATAAGGTGCGTCCACACTATTCCAATCGGCATAGTTCGGCTTAAGCCAAGTTAGTTTGGATGGTTCATTCAGCTTTGACAACATGCCAACAGCTGACCTGAACCATGCCAAACCCAAACTGAATCAGGTCGGTCCCCATCGAAGAAAGCCGAACCGAACCAAAACAAATTCCATCGTGTGGATGTGTCAATTGGCCTCAGTCGAGTTTCAGCTGTCCTCATTCAGCTCAATCCCACGTCGTTAGAGTACTCTAGATCCAACTCGTCAACCTCATCAGGAGTAAATCTTCCATGAATTCGCTGGCCCTGTATTTTTTTCTGTCCTGCGAATCTAAAATCTCCGAGGATTACCTGTAGCCACTCCAATAATGATGGTAGCACAAGCTGCTAAAACATCATTTTCATCATTGTCACTCATCATACTGATTGACTTCATTGATAGTTCACACTACTGAACAAATGTAGACGTTAAACTGTTAAGTTACTTCTGAATTCCAGCCACATTTTCACTCCTTAGATACCCAGTCTATTTCCTTCTGGGTCCATGTTTACCCAGGAGATACATGTGGACCTGTGTCACTCTAGTACTGGTATCAACTCAATCTGGGTCAGTTTTGGAATACGAAACGAATCATGATTTGGCATTGTGAAAGTATTTATATTAGTTCTCTCTCTTGGAATAAGTGTTTCCCGCTCAAGAACTTCAACAATACCAAGTCATGGAGGCAAAAAGAGATCATAGAAATAATACCCTTTTTTCTACGTCTATTTTTCAGATTTTGAAAACGGGATTGTAGATTTCCACGTATTGAAAAATGATGGTGATGTGGACTTCGTACACAACTACTCAATCACTTTTGATAGCGAAACTGTCACTTTCACTCCAAAACAAGGTGAACCCGAAGAACTTTCCAAAATTGAGAAGTTGTTACTCTCAAAAATAGACAAATGGAGTTTGAATGAAATACAAAATTCCGGAACGCCCTCGCTCAGCCTCGTGTCACAAGAAGAATATTTCGTTTTGTACAACAATATGAAGAAAAAATACTGCGAATCCATTCGAAAAGTAAGTAATTTTGACCGTGGAATATTACCTACCTTGAAGTTTCCCTTCTTCTCTACCAAAGGTAAGGTAGCATTACGATGTTTGGCCTAGAAGTCAGTTAAATTGTACTGAAAAATCGAAATATTACTCACAATTTGCGTTTCACAGCTTTCCCTGTTGTCTGTGTCTGGGTACAAGTCACACTAAAAAGTTATTTCCCTTTTTCCTTCTGTCCCGAGTGTCGACGCTTCGCGTAGATGATTGAGCAGACGTATCCATACTTGCATTCCACTTCAGGCTTTCCCTCTGTCAAGTTCCTGTGCTACTACTGCAGTCTGATCTAAACTTCATCTTGCAGATATGGCAGGAGTCGACAGATCCAGACAAGTTCATTCACGAGGATGTAGCAATTGCCACCTACTTGATTCTGCTCTGGGGAAGGAAGCCCATCAAGTTTGTAGACCTTGGGTGCGGTAATGGCTTGCTAGTTCACATCCTCGCGTCCGAAGGTTATAATGGACTTGGAATAGATGTCAGGTCCAGAAAAATATGGTCCAGCTACCCTCCTACGACTGTTCTCAAGGTAAGTTGTGAGATACCGAAGATGGAAAATGAGAAGTAGGTTGCCACACAGTTTATTTTAAGGTCGGAGTGCTTTTGCAATGGCTAACCTGCTCAAGAACGTCATTATTCATGTGAGTTCATTATGATGTGTACCAAAATTATATCAAATTTGAGTATCGAATGATCAAATCAAATCAAATATCAATATTGATCAATATATCAAATATCAATATATCAAATCTTTGGTATCGAATGAAAATTTGAATGATATCCAAAGTATTGGATATTTCTTGTGTTGAAGAAGATTTTCGATATCAGAATAATATTGGAAGAAGGATATTGATGTCAAAATATCTCCAATATCAATGATGAAGCAACGACCATATTAAATTTATACTTGACATAATACCTATTTGACATATTATGTATAACTGTACCAAAATTCATTGATTTTGGAACATGTTATAGTTAATTAAGCAATGTGCTTTGGACAGAATTGGCTATGTACAAAGGATTGGTCGTACATTGGTCTCAATCAATTTGTAAAAAATCATTCATCCATTCGAATGATTCATCATTGAATTCGAATCTGCTTTCAATATTCTTTCTCTTCGATTCTTGAGAGCCGTGAGCTGTTAAAATTTAGAAATTTAAAATTTGGTAGCACATTACCCTTGAGATTTGAAAAAGGAGAATTACGAAAATTGGTAAAATATTGGCTGAGAAAAATTTGAAAAACTGGTCTACCGCCCCTACGGTACTACCTTAACTTGTCTCCTTAAAAAATTAGACAACGTACATGTTACGTTACGTTAACATACATAAATATATTAATCGTGATTTTAGGAAGAGACTTTCGTGCCTTCGCCTTCGTACGTCTTCCCAGATGCTGACTGGATCATTGGGAACCATTCAGACGAGCTGACCCCCTGGATTCCCATCATATCCCTTCTCAGCTCGGACACCACCAACTTCTTCCTGCTGCCGTGCTGCGCCTACGAGTTCAGCGGTGTCAAATATCAACGTGTCAACGCCGCGAAAAGCCAATACGCCGAGTACCTTGACTACGTCCAAGACATTTGTGTAGAGTGTGGTTTCTTAGTATTTAGAGACAGATTGAAAATACCTTCTACCAAGAGGATTTGCCTGGTGAGTAGAGGAAGAACGCGGTTGACAACGAATGTGGTTGGTAAAGCCAAAGAAATCATAAGTAGACGGGGTAGCTGCATTGAAGATGAAAGACCCAAGAAGGAGTGGTTGACGGATTTCAAAGCAAGAGACAATGTCGAGAGGGTGAGAAATTGTACTCAGCTGGACCATAATTTCGTAACTCGTCTTCTTTTGAATATATCGAACCTACTGCTGGTCGAAAAATCTGGTTGTGAGGCTTCATGGAACTGTGGAAATCCGACGGATATACCAACTTTGGCGAAACATATAGACAAGGAAGATTTGAAGCAACTGAAAAACGAATGTGGAGGTTTGCAGACGTTTCTTCGGAATCATCACTTCATTTTCAAGATTTCTGAGGGTAAAGTGGCCTTTAGGAAACCAGAAGTCAGAGAGAAGCATCCCAAAGCTTGGAAAGTCAAACCGTGTTGGTTTTTCACCAATCACCCTCAATCCTGCCCTCTAGAAGACCAGGAGTGTTCTTTCATTCACTGTGCAACAGAGGAACGGCCTCCTAGATGACCGTCGTGGTTGTGGTTATTTTCACTGTTGGCACCAAGAGATGTTGCTGATTCCCCATCATGACAAGTCTGAGAGAGGGATTCAATGGAACATAAAGTTGCTGCAACATTAGCTCCAGGTTATTCAATTTCTGCTGCGAGGAGACAGAGCAAAGTGTTCGAGCAAAGTTCGAGTGACATACTGAAGATGGCAACCATTCTTTCTGTTGGGCCATACGTTAAGTCGTACCAGCAACAAGAGGAGTGGACCCTCCACTTCAAAATCCAATTAAGTATTACAAGACAGTCTTTATCTCGCAACCAAGGTCACAAGATTTGAGCATTGAGAACACCATTGCACGCCCAGCAGCAAGTCGACATCCAGCGTACTTATGAAATCTAAAATCGACTGAAACACTGCCCTCGAACAAGCCGTGACGACTGAAGACCAGAGCCAAAACATACTCCACCATTGTAATCAATTGAGACAGTATACAGGTACTTAACTCTGTGAAGGGTGTTCTGTAACTTTGGAGTTATAAAATCCCTTGGAAACTAGTCGCTGAAATTATCGCCAGGAAAATATAATAATCCACGAACGCTTGATTCTGTCACCTAACCTCATTTTGATATATTTTCTCGACACCTGCCGAGATGATCACAATTGTCGACTGTGGAGTGGTTCTTTTGTCGGTTTTTGACTGGTTCAATTGTCGACTGTGGACTGGTGGTCGAATGGTAGAGAGTTCTTTTTACATAACACCACACGGATTTTTTACATAAAACCTCGCAAAACATGGCGGTGTTTACCAAGCGCTGAGGTTATAGATCACCAATTTAAAAATAACTTTTGTTATCTGCAGATGTTTAGCTTACACAACCCCCCCATAAATCTTTCAAGTTGGAACAGAAACAGATTAAAATTCCTGGAAGAAATGAAATTTGATGATTGAAGGGAGTCAAATAATACAGCAGGTGGTCAAGAATCACGGGTAAAGTTCATGTATAGTTCTATTTACAAAGTTACACACAATTCTATGATACATTTCATTGAAGGTATCGGGAAATTATTACATAGTTTGTGGAATTGAACAATTAAGTTCAATTAATTAACCGGAAAATTTCAGCATAAGTAGTATCGGGAAATTATTACATAGTTTGTGAAATTGAACAATTAAGTTCAATTAATTAACCGGGAAATTTCAGCGTAAGTCGTATTATAACATCAACTAACTGGGCATGTACGAAAAGAATAATGTTGATACAACAACATCAATGAAGACATACATGGATTTAAACTATTATCAATAATAACGAGCGTGATTTCCAAAGTTTTTTTTTGCCAAAGTTCTGTGGTACTAATTAATTAGTTACTCGCTTGTATAAGCTAGGCCAAGGGTTTCTCACCAAACATGTAAAATAGTTATCCATCTTTGAGTATAAACATGGAGGGCTATTTCAGCTAGTTCCAACGGCAAACCATGCATACATGCCACCTCTGTCGCCTCTTGGTTTAAAAGGTCCAAGGGGCCTTCAGCAGGTGCCCAACGATGGAGGGAGGGTAGGTGGAAGGGAGGAAGATATAGTAGCCCCCCCCCCTCCTCTGACAACTTTTCCACCCTTCTCACCAATCCGCGCCTGCCGGAGAGCTACGTTCTTGAACCAAAAGGCAACAGTGCTGTAAGGGTTTGTCGCCGTCACCAACATTGAGAGGAAATTTGCCCTCCTTATTATAACTAAAAGCTATCCATGGGGCGGCCTTGAATCAGCTACGATAGGCAAAGAGTTTAGAAGAAGGATAGATATGGTTTGCCACCATCAGCCAATGGGAGCTTTTGAAGCAAGTAATCCCTAGAAGGCAGAGCCTAGAATGATGGGGGGGAAGGTTCATCTCCAACACTGCTATAAAACTCATTTCAAGTCTGACCTCTTCCAAAGCTGATGGGTTCCCATAAGTGCATTGAATTATTCGAATTTGAGTGGGAAAGTCTGATATTAAAATCTGATATTCACGCCAGCTATTCAAAACTAATCAATAGAAGTGATAGTTTCCAAAAATTATTCGAATCAGGGTTTCAATAAAGTTTATAGTTAAGTCATCGATAGTATTACATCGATACTGGTAGACATAGCAATCCCATTGGCTTTGCCCCTAACAGGCAGAGCGCAGGGAGGAGTCCTAGGTCTCTTCTTCCCCCTCTTTGATACACCTCCTCCATATTTTTTCTAAACTCCTTGGCAATAGGCCCTCCACAGACAACTATGGAAAGCTAACTAGAGAAATATCAATGAATTGTCAGAGCCCTTAGCATATGCACATTTTCACGGCGGACTATCACCCTACAGACACTCCCATATTGTGATGAGTTGCGTACCTGCTATGTGGTAATCATTGCAGCATGGTGACCAGCACCAGCAAAGCGAGAAATGGACTTGATGATTCATTTAGACACCAGGTATCCCACCAGCACCAAACCTACTACTAAGACTTCAACTTCTAATTTTTGCCACCTTGAAAAAACATCAAAATTGCGTACTTTTATTGTATTACTAAATGAGAATTGCTTCCTTCCGCGTATTAAAGAAAGCTTCACTTACAGAATATATAGGAAAACGAAATTTTATTTCTAAAAATAAATAAATATAGGTATGTATAAAAACTTATCTCAATTAATGGCCATTGATGATTCATGTGTAGAATTGAAGTACTTTGTCTCTGTAGGTGAAGTTGGTGCAAATGTCAATGTTATTGCTGGAACCTGCCAAAGAGAGAACCTGGAAGAAAATTTCTGAATGAGTGGTTTTGTTCTGCTGTACAATCCTCGAGTGGTGTGCTCTCAATGTGAGAGTAATTTATGACGGAAAACTAACAGGTGCCTACTTGTTGTAGGCTGAATAAGATTCCTCGTCTTAGAATGGTCCAAGAGGGTGACCACTAGATTTAATTTCTCAATTTCCTTGACTTCCGTGTTACTGTGACCCAGGGGCGACTCCAGGAAATCTTAAAAGGTGAGGCCAAGAATGTGGAACAAACTTAAATTGGTAGGGGAGGGGAGTAAGATGAATGCGAAATACTGTAGTGAAGGATGAGCCTGTGGCAATGCTACCTAGTATGGCGTGGGACCAGCCACGGTGGGCGCCATTTTGAACATTATATTATAGAAGGAAGAAATAATCATTGTCACTTCCCATTCCTGTCCATGGTTGTCAATTTCCCATGGTAACCAAGGCTGAATTGAGTAGGGATGGAACATCGGTGTTTTTCATTCGATGATCTATGTTTTTAACATTGATGATTACAAAACGATAATATCGAGACATCGATATTTTTCCTTCGATGTATGATGTTTAATTTTTCCCCTTTTTAACCGTAAATAGTACCTATTCTCCGGCGGATATACCTATAATTTTTGAAGTGAAGCACGCTTTAGGGCATAATGATTGTATTACAAACGGATGCATTTTGATTTCGATCGAGAAATAGCAATCGATGACTGTCGTGAGTATTGATGCTGTTGCTTTCTTCTGGCATAAGTGGCACACAGCAAATCTTTGCACACGTACACAGCTACCTATACCTCGGATTTCATGTGGATTATATACTGACAAGTTTCTGCGGGGGGGTGTCCTAGTAGTATGACTGCTAAGGGCCGATTTGACCTAAGTCTATTGAAAGTGGTTCAAAAAGTTGGTGAGAAGAAGGTTGAGCACAAAGAGAGTGGAGGTTTGGTGGAATATAGCAGTGCAATCACTTTACGCAAATGGAATTGACTTGAAACTATTCCAATTTTTGCAAGAATTTCTAAAAAAAAAAAAAAAAAAAAAAAACCGATGAAACATCGATGATTTGTGGTTGGTGTTTTTCTGACATCGATGTTTAAGTTTCGATGGCGATTTCGATGTCAACATCGATTTTTTTTACGATGTTCCATCCCTAGAAGTGAGACATTTATAACAGCACCCTCAATGGCTTCATTCTGGTTCAACGGCAGTGCCTAATGCGAATCGTATGAATCCTAGGGCAATCTAAGAAACTATGCAGCGATGCTGGTTTTAAGCAGGCATCAAAAGATCACTTTGAGAGTAGTTCATTTTTGTGTTCCTTCTTGCTCTTAGGTTAGCTGGTAGGAGAGCTGTGCGTGTATTAGTAGGTATAAGAATCTCCATACTTTTTCTTCGCAGCCAACTGAGCCAAGATCACCTCCTTCTTCAAACTCAAGACCATCCATTAACTCAAGTTACTCCCCCTACATCATCTCTATCTATTGTTCTATTTTGATATTCCATAATTACGAAATGCCTAGTGTTCCAAGTTTGATGATATTAAGGTTTTCTCAGTGGATGATTGTAAAACTACTCCTCCACTGTTCTTACAACAACAAAATACTTATAATATGATTATGTAGTTCGATTGGACAGTGATGGTGAATGAATGGTCATATTTTCTGGATCAAACCCCATAATAAAGACTACAGTTCTCACCTCTTTAGGCAAGTCAGAGTAGAGTGCGCTATAGAGTGTGATGGCGGACGTGGACATCTTGGAGAGAAGCTGTCCAGTGAAGGTTGACTGGAAGAACTGACTTGAAGCGCCGCCAGTTAGAACTGAGTCTCCTTGGATCTTGGCGATGTGGATTTCAAAGTCCTGAAGCTCAGAGAAGGACGTCATCAAGTCCATTGTTCTCATGTTCCACAAGCTGCACCGTGGCCCTCCTCCACACACCTGAAAAGATACAATAACCATTCAACTTTAGATACTGATTAGAAATGAGTTAAGTTTCAATTTAAAATCCCTATTCCCAGAGCAAAAAAAGGCTCCCAGAAATGTTCATCAAGAATTTATGCAGGTACTAGAGTGCCCTATATTGATTGCATTGCTTCAGTTCAAACGTAATTTGCTAGACAAACCAAATTGTATACTATCCTAACTAGAATAATTATTGCCCCAATATTAATGGAACAAAATCCAACCTCTATTGTTGACTGACACCCCAACATAAAGAACTCAAAAATTGTATTCACCCTCAAAGTCGGGTGGGAATGGGTGGGGGGCAGGTTTTTATACAGAGAGCTCTTACCAGCCAGTCACTGGTGATGGACACGTCACCGATCCATTTGCCGAAATGATTTCGGGCGAGTTTGTACTCCTTGTGTGGCTCGATTTTGGACGTCATGGTTGCCTGGCGCGTGTCCCACAACCTTACCGAACCGTCTTCGCTAGCTGATGCCATTTGCCAGCCACTGAAAATGAAAACACAAGACGTCTTGATATCGACACAAGCACGAGCCTGATACATAATACTTATTTGCTTCCACACTGAAGGTCCGGGAAATAATATGATAATATTTGAGCAAGAACACAAAAAATTGCCCTCCTAAATCACAAATTCCACTTGCTCAAAGATTTATGAACAATTTTGGTTCAATATCCGTCTTCATGAAATTATCAGGGTTGTGCGAGTTAGGACCTGGATAGTTCCCTATGAATTGCATGGCTGTTGAACCAATAGTAGAGTGTCTGCATTCCCCCAAAACGGCGATTCTGGCCAAAGTAGTAGAGGATTGGCCTCAAACTTGGAATAGGCTTTGATACGGGGTATGAAACTACGAACTGGTCCTCCCTTGATGCGCAGCATTACATAGTGCAACATGAAATAAATATATAAAATACCTCATAACAACAATAAATAAATTCTCAATTAGTTTTGGGCAACGTTTGAGTAAGGACAATAGAATATTATTCAAGTGTCTTTGGTTTTGAGCGTTGTGGCCAATGAGAGGAACGCCTGTTTTCACTTCACTTTCCGGCCATAGGATGAATTCAAATATTTCAATAAAAATTGTCTTAAAATATTTCAATAAAAATTGTCTTAAATTATAGATACACTGTTTTTGCCCTACAATTTCGTTATAGTCTCTTTAAGCCATTAAGTATCTCAGAAAAATTATATTTAAATAAATCTATGCAAGTTCCTCATAATCAGTCTGCAGCCGGGTGTGCTAACCACTGCACTAGGAGAGCTGGTAAGTACGTGAGGCTCATTAAAGTTATTAATTAGACACATATATTAGAATGAACGCTAAATCAAGATCGTTCCTTGTACCTTGGTTAGGTGGCTGCATTTTGTGGCGTGGTTTGATATAGTCGGGATTCAGCCACAATGGTTTGAATGGGCAGGGAGGGACCCCAGAGAATGTACGTACAGAACAAACTAAGTAACACCCACTTTGCAGAAGTTTTTTGTTATGCTCAATTCACGGGAAAATATAAACAACCAAAAGTGTCCTCATTTCAGATCCGCAACCCACCTGGAAGACAAACTGTGCAGATAGTCGGTGTGTCCTTCGAAAGTCCGTAGAATTTTACCATCTTCCAAACTGAATGAGTAGATGAGGTTGTCACCGCAGCCTGCAAACAGCTCCTGCCGGATTTCATTTTGAGAGACGATCAAAGCGTTCACGTCAGCCTTTTGGAGTCGCTCTCTGGAAATAAAACAAGTTTGTTAGTCACGGACGCTTCAATACTTTCTTCTTAATAAAATACCTGCAGTCGGTGCAAAATGGGACAGGACCAAAAAGTGGCGCACGTGGAAAGTTTACACTCACGGGCTCCTATCTGGGTTACCTCCGTAAAAAACATGTTCCATATTAAAACTGAGTAGGTAACT
>JAEMON010000010.1:19373629-19383942 GCA_030264115.1 Lygus lineolaris
CGTTGAATAAACAACACACGGCCGACCATACTACCCATAACTAATAAATTATGGTTTGATGAGCTGTAATTTCGTTCTATTCACAATGGAGAATAGACGTGTATTTTGGTTTATTCTTTCAAGTTGTAGTTCTCACGGAAGACTTCCAAAAGAGGAGAAATTTGAATGGAGTAAAATATACGGAAGTGGACGAAAAAGCGTATGAGGTCTTCTGTCAAGTACCGAGTGGGAACCGATTCTATGACGCGAAAGTATCGATACTTTACAACCATTGATACTTCAGTGACACTGATTTTGCCCTGCTTTCATGGAATAGATTATACCAGGCCTGAACTTCTTCTGATCTCTGCCTCAATGACTGCTTATAACCATCCTTCCTATTGCCTTTCCCACCGTCTTCTTCCCTACCAACCAAATAAGTACTCGAAAGTACCCGCCTCCTTGTTTTCGAGTCCTAGGTAGGTTTTTCATGTTGAAAGTCAACATAATATTATACCTAGTTCTTTGGATTTAGTGGTCCTGATTGAGAAAAACTATTTACATTTGTTTTAAAGTTTTCTCAGAGACTATTTCATACAGTAGGTACATAATTTCACCTGATTTCGTTCTCTAGCCACTTTTTCAATATCTTCCTCGTTCCTGACCTCAGCTTCACCGTATCCCTATCAGATCCTCCAGAGCCGCCTCTGGGGAGAGAGCTATGTCAACACCGTGGAAATAGATTTTGTCATCCACTGATGATCCTCTTCACTGATTGAAATTCGTGCTCGATTCCAAAGAACATTATTGAAAATTATAAACCAAAATGTATTACTAAGCTTGTGGCAGCCCCAGCCCTATAGTATTTCTCAAAATCAGAACGGGACACAATCCAAAAGGGCTATTCCATTGCTCTTTCCTAACACGTCCCCCCCGAAACTTCTTGCATATGGGCTGAGGGTCTGTAAATGACTTAGTTTTCACTTCGGTGTCAATCTTAACTTAGGGTAAATATAGTTTTCCCCGATGTCCTAGTAGAAAGGTTCTTGGGGTGTGAACGTCAGAATGTGTTCTCTCTGAGTAGCAGAAGCTTCTTGATGGCCCTCCTCCATGAAAAATGCATGTGCCTCCTAGAAGCTATGTAGTTCTTCTAATTACAGAACCATTTCTGCCCTAACCATCCTCAGCTTCTGGCTTCTATTGTAAGGTTGGGAGTCAATCTAAAACTTGTAAGACATAAATCTGTTAAGTTCGGCGGCGGAGGATACTTGGTTTGACAAAGATGATTCACCCTGTGAAGATGTGATGTGCAGGGACGCACCCGGGAGGGGGGTTAATATTGCTTGACCAACAATGTAATAAAATATAATAAATTAGATCACTTCTGACCTTAACCATCCATACAGTCAGGGCCCTGGGGACGAATAGGAAGGATGAATCAATCATCCACGACGAAACCTAATAATATAATATCAACGCCTATACACATATTATTGCCGTATTAAAATAATGTGTTTTAGGTACATTTCTAAGAGCCCAAATAGGCTGAAAATACCATTTTAAACAACCGATTTTCGAACAATTTTCCGGGGGGGGACCCCCGGACCCCCCTTTTTTGAGGGAGTATTCCATACTTCCCAAACCCCCCGGTAGCTTCTCGAAATTGAAATCCTGGGTGCGCCCCTGGGTGAGAACTTAAAAAATCTATTTTCCCCCCAAACTTGCAATGTAACTCTTATTTGATCTTCAATTCTCTCAATTTTAGATATTATAGGTAGTTGACCCGAAAATGTTTGATTAACACGACAATGTATTCACCTTATACATATAGCTAGGAGTCTCAAAGGAACCTTTGTTTGGGAACTGAACCATCTTATAAACCCCCTTAAAAGTGATTCAAAATAAGTCAGCACGGGTAATCAGCACAAGCCAGCAACCTATCAGTTGGTTAGGGGGTGGACTCAACAAATCACCAGCGTAGGTTATAGTACATAGTAGGTAGTAGTAGTAAATAGTAGGGGAAAATATCATACATACAATTCATCAGGATTTATGGATACCCATGTCACTGAGGAGACACTCTTCACTCATTCTAACATAAACTCGTCGATAGATATTACGTGCATGCAGTAGGTATCGACCCAACTCCTCACCTAAATGCAGTGTTATATTACCCACTGAATTATCGATTTTACGATAAATATTGGGATGTCTATAATTTTACGTAGTGTAGGAGCCAATTTTAATGGCCTCGTTGTAGACAGGCACCCATTTACGAAATACGTTGAGTTAACAATAAATAAATAATGGAACAATATAAATAAACCTTTAGGAAACCAAAAAATATACAGTACAATCAAGAGCGATAATATTTCACCAGTTCGTTATATGGCTAGTAGGCTTTGGTTTGAACTTCTTCTCGAAATTGACTATTGAAAATCGAGCGCTTTTTTGAAAAAGTTCTCCACGAGCATTCGGTCGTTTTCATCGAGACTCGCGACTGGAGCATGTTTGGAAGAGTCTTCATCAGCTGTGACTCTGGTTCTTCGGTCACTCGTTTCTTTGGTGGCGTTCATTTGTCTCAACGAACCTCTAGGCTTCACTGTAAAATTACGACACACATATCAATAATAAATTGAACAAAAATGTTAATGAAGGAAGTGCATGGATGGAAGATTACCTCCATCAAGAGAGGAGGCCACTACCTAATAATATTATCATTATTAAATCTGATTCGTTCCATCCATGCCAACTGGAAGAAGTTAAAAAATATTAGATGGAAGGAAATGTCCGTCCCATCACAAATAATAGTAACGTACCTGTTAAAATAGTAGAATAATAACTACGAGGTAGGTACCTACTAAACACTTAAGAGAGGCCGTCGGCTACTCAAAATGTCCTCAATAATACGTAAATCTCCAATATCACAAGGAACTCTTACCATAACTTTATTAATACTTGGGAAAAATAAGTTGAAAAAGGATTCCCCTCTCCTTCCCTTAATCGTATTAGCATTGAAAAGTGTTTTAAAATTTTCTCTGTAATCGATCAGTTTCAATTCGGGCTTTGCCACTTTCTATTATTCGATACTGAAGAGCTCTCGAAATAATAAAAACTTTCTATTATTTACTTTCTTATTCGTCAATCAGCTATTAAAATTTCAAATTCAAAATAAGATGAAATTTATTTTAAAATTTGGATAGTTCATTGCCCACAGGATATGAAAAAGAAGAAGAATTACGAAAACAGAAATAAAATTACTTAGTAAGTTACTGACTGAGATAAGTTTGAAAAACTGTCCAACCACCTTCCCGGTACCATCTTAAGACCTCAAAATCAGTACTGACAATTTTGCACCACCACAGAGTAACCAAGACACTCTGGGGACCACTTAGTATAGTTTAGGGGAGGCTGAAAATAATAAAATTAATAAAGAAATACCTAATTCCTAATTGCAGTCCTGAATAGTTACCACGGGATCCAATAATGCCCTACAAGTAGAACCAATTTATAATAAAATAACTCAGCGAATCAAACCCATGCTCTGACAGTACGGAAGTATTCCAGCGATACTCAGGACCAGATGATACGAATTTGGTGCCTGCCATCTATTCCAATGGGCAGCAGGTGAAAAATATGGGGTCCGGTCAGCTCCACCAAATTTCAACTCCGCCATCCAAGTTCATCCCTGCCAAAGGTGGAGCTGACTTTCCCAGAATATCTATGTACAATGTCAACTACGCCACGTCAACAACATCAAGGTTGAAGTACTTCTACTGCCATTCCGGTCATCAGCAGCAGTATAGGGTGATAGAGAGTATCAATGACACTCCTGAACAAAAATACATCTGCCTAGCGTGGTTTCTCAACATGGAACAAACAACTCCTGGCCAAGATAGAAAATCACTTGCCCGACACTTACTGCAGGATGGTTCACTCATATCTCACGGACCGCACATTCTCTGTAAGCTGCTGCAATGCCATATCAGAAACAGCAGCATAAAGCCAGGCAAGTGTCCCGCAGGGAAGCGTCTCAGAACCTTTCCTGTACGTAGCCTACGCTGGTGACTTTCCTGATTCGGCTGTTCTTACAGTCTCTCATAGTATGCTGACGATGTAGACGTTCTAGTTACAGCAAATTACTGAACTGATGCAGAGAATGTTCTCCTGCAGTTCCCTTACCCATTCACCTTGGTGCTCAGCAGGTTGGGACGCACCAGCTCGTTAACACTATTTATTTCTATAAGTAGGCCATAGCCTTGCCCTACTCCAGTTCCTGGTGGAGTTAACAAATGACGCTATCTTTAACCCAAATCGGACCTCATCACCAGCCGTTGATCGGCCTAGAGTTAATCCTCAAACACTGGCGGACCTGACCTGCGCTCGAAAATATGAGGAGGGATTGGAAATGGCTCACCGATCGCACAAAACCTACCTATATACAACGTGTCTACTGTTGTGGTGATAGCCCAATAAATAGGTAGTTCCACAGAGAAACCTCGTCTTCTTCTCTTTTCAAACTCTCACTACCTTTGATCTTGAAGTAGTATAAGCATCTCCATAAGGAAATCATTGAATTAATCCAGGAGAATTAGATGTGGCGCGTTTGATGAGATCTGGTCTGATCCATCACTACAGTAATGTTGAAATTACCAGCATGGGAGTACTTACGACCTCGACAGTTTCAGTTTCTCTCGACTTACCAATCTCACCAACAGTAACTGACTCAGGAGTGCTGCTTGATTCAGTGGTAGACTCCGCAAAGTCCTCCACACTTCTGCTGCTGCTGATGGTGACTGCTTCAGCTTCTGACGCTGCTGTAGTACCTTCTTCTCCTCCTGAAGACGTCTCACCATCCACAACTTTGTCCGTCTTGTCAGCCTGCGTGGTGTTGGAGATTTCGACCCACTCGGCATCTTTGTTGCTTGGCGGGAGACTCAAGCCGACCGGCGACACCTAATTTGAATCAGAGTAATAATTTTGCTTCATGATTTTCGGGTAATGAGTAGTCCCTACCTATGGTGAATTGTTCTTTTGTTAAATTAGCAAAATTGAGATACCAACTATAAGCCCACTGAAAAAGAAAACTGAATTATGGATTTTTTGGCTAGGCAAATACGGTTGACGGCTTGTTTTTGTTTTCACACTTATTAGATCAACTCAATGGTTTGTTGAGTGTGGTGTATGAGCATGTAAGTCTATGATCACAAAATACTCGCACAAAATTGCTCAAATTCCTATAGTTAGTGGTTCGGGCATACGTTATTGGTCCCATCTTAGGTAGTCTCATATGAATTTTGCCATACTTTTACCAGTAGGTATAAGAGGCTGCGGGTGCGTAAATGTGAAATAAATCGAACGTTCATAACTTACGACCCGTACATCTAAAATTGGTAGAATGTTTGCCTTAATAGATTGCATTTGTTAGGAATTAAAATTAAAATAGCCTCCCTCATGGTAGAGCATGTTCCATGTTCTTCTGCTCCAGACGAAGAATTGTCAGCTTTTAACTTATTGCATAGGTAATAAATAATATTCACAGAGGTTTTTGCATAAGCCACAGGATACAGCGAGGTTTGAGTGTTTGTAAAAGGCACTCGGGTACGAACCTCTTCCACTGGGAGATCAGTGGTTGTAGTCTCATTCGATTCTACCAACTCGATACCTTGAAGGGGCTGAAGTATGTTCGACGTCAACCTGAAAAGGCCGAATATTCTTAGTCAGAAGAAAAAACACTACAACCCATTAAAAAACCACCACCACCATCAAAATTGATGATTGATAGAGGGATTATGCCTATGTTAAGAATTCGGGGACACGGACAGGCCTTCATACATTCATTCACCGAAACAAATTATTCAGAGGGTCTAAAACATAAAACGCGAATGGGAATAATTATTTATAAGAGGAGTAGTGAGGGGGGAGGGGGGGGGGGGGGTGGTTATTGAATTATTATTATTAGAAGATAAACATTTTCAGCTTCCAAGAGTGATAACAAGACTCAGCAACCTTTGATAGACTCTGAAGCAATATATAGGTAGGTAGGCAAACTATGTCTGTATTTATTTACAAAAATACTCATAGGTCCCTGCATAATACGAAATACTCTTCATTGCTAATGTCTGTGTTCTCGTAATCATTATGCCCACTGAGAATTGGTAGAAAATTAACGATTACCAACGGTGATGTTATTTTTTCCAGCAAGAATTTATTGAATCCGTCAATAATTTTCGCTATTATTTATGAATTTTACTGCTTCCCACAGTGACTTGAACCTCACTCAATATTCAAACAAATTAATTTTGCATACATCAGGATCCTGCAGATACCTTCAAAAAGAAAAGTAAAATGGTTAACTATACATGGTATAGGACACCAATGAAACAAGAAATATTTATATCTATGTAGGTACCTACCTAAAGCCAGGAGTGGGAGGCAAGGAAAGTAGATGTAACTAATAGTAGTCTACAACTTGATGAGAAGACATGGATCCTCATTAAGCAAATACCTCATAGATGTCCAATTACTAGAACTCTCTACTCTGCCTGTAGGACTACCCATCAATCTACTCTCTACCATAAGAGACATGCTCCAATATACAATCAACAATAATAAGGCTGAGGAAAGAAGCAGAATCCACAAAAACCTGTTCCTTCATTAACAATAAAACAATAAGAATAACTATCGCATACGTCGATGTTATGCTGAGTGAGGAAGGTGACACGCCCAACTTGGAATATTTTTAAATGTTTCAAAATAATATTTTCTTCTCATGAGTGATTCCAATTGATTACTTATGGATGTATTATTGAAAAACCAACAGTATTATTACCTATCGATAACGGCTTGCGCCTTTTCTTCTTCTTTGGTCAAATTACGCAATTTGAAGCCGATAGTTCCGGAGTCAGTGCTCGGCGTCGTCTCCTCAACTGTTGCCGGACTAGACTTCGATGCGTCGTCAGTCCGCAAGTCGACTGGGCTCGACACGGACGATTCCTCGTAGGACTCTGTTGGCATTGGAGTAGTGCCCTGAAAAAGATGAATATTAATTACTCTTTCTGTTTGTGTGTCAATCAAGCTCGATTTTCATGAGACTTTTTGCAATACAATGGCAATAATTGAGGACTTTTACTCTCATCCTCTCATTTCACCTAGAATAGGCGGTCCTTCGTGGCCATCACCCGTGAATAATACGTGTTCTAGAATTTAAATTTTTGGGTCACGGTGAAGGTTAAATTTGTGGGTGAAGGTTCAAACGCATGGAGCAGTCACAGCACGTCTAAAACTATACGTCTGTAAGAGTAGGTATATCAGAGAATCAGTGTAGATCTATTTGAGAAGTGTCAAGTATGAAATCATTTCAAGTGGGTGACTAGCTTATTTCTCGTGCTAACGGATAGTGTTAAATTTAGTTTATTTTTAAGTTTTAGTTTTTTTGTCATTGCGTGGATATTTGTATAAATAGGTACCTACGATCGTACCTAATCTTGCTTGCAACGTATCACAGTAGAGCTCCTCTACTCCGGCTCAACGAGACCAATTACCCAATCAGTTCCGTCGAAAGGTGTACTATACTGACTATACCTACGCCTTTAATTTTGTTTTGTATACCTACGATAGAAAACGTGTAAAATAGGTAATTAAATGAATTTAGCTACCTAGGTATTTACTACCTATTCGTACATTAAAAAAAGATGCCTGCCCAATATTAAAAGCAAGAAGTAAAAATCACTAGTTTTTAATTTCGAACCATAAAGTAGCACAATAATATTAAACAGGTACCTACATATTTATGTTAGGTAGATGTTTTTGATCAACAAGGAAAAAAAGTTCCAGCCGTACCTAACTTCGACAGTATGATTTTTTTCAAGTTCTCTTACTAGCATTTTTTGGCAATTTAAAATTTTTTAGTGATTTTTGACCCATAAATATTTGGCAATTAGTTTGGCGCTGATTTCAAAATACTAATCACGTATTTAGAGATTATTATCGTTACCTCCATAATATTCTCATTGGGAGCTTTGATCTTCTCCTTGATGATCATCTCCGCCAGAGTCTTGAGGTCCTGTGGAGTTAGCAGAATCTGCGTTGTGGCGCTCTCTGCGGGAGTCACTTCCCCGGACGAGCTGATTTCCTCGTTCTGGATGACCGTCACCAAATTGGACTTCTCTCCGGGCTTGGTGGGGTCGTAGACGCCGATCCTGACGACGGATTTGTCTTCCATGTCGTCCCCCGTGCCTCCCAGAGTCAAATGGTGGAGCTGATGGTTCAAATTCAAAATCGGAGGTATCGTGAGGCCATGTCTCGTCACCACACCTTCATATTTTGACGTATCTTCGCTACTCTCTGCAGAATCTGCAGTTGATACGGTCGCCTGAGAACTCTCATCATCCTCCTCCTCCTTTCCTACATTCTCCAACTCCAAATTGGCACTCGTTTGATTTTCTGCAGCTTGTACTTTAATAAAGTCAGTTTGGTTCTTATCCGAGTTGGTTGTATGTTCTGTCGGATTAGCAGTAGTGCTATGTTCCTCACTAGAATCATCAGTCTTCTCTTTCGATTCTCCGCTCGACTCTTCATCTTTGGTGCTTTGAGGATAAAACGTACCTCCAGTCTCTATGTCATACCCAGTACCTTCAGTTGCTGCATTAACTAGAGCAGATAGTTCTTCGTAAGTGGTAGTCACGTCAACCATATGAGGCAGAAGAGTCGTGTACATTTCAGAGTCCGGCTGTACTGATTCGTATTCCTCAGCTGGTGGCTCGTTGGAAGCCCTGAGCTCAGCAGCAACGGAGGACCTCTCACTGTAGCTTTCAGTCACTGGTTCCAAGGATGACGTTGACTTGTCTGGACCCCCGTTGGTGATGATGCGCGGCACCAAGCTGACTTCCCCCGCTCTGACAGGTACCTGAGTAGGCAGGATTTCGACGATTTTTATGGTCTGAGGGTACTTTGGAGATTCTGAAGTCGTCTGAAGGTTTACAGACTTTGTGAGAAGCCACGGCTGCATCTCTCGCTTGGTGCTGAAAGCTGATGGATCAGCTGAAACTGCAACAACGCTGCTCGAATCTGTAACAACACAATCACCAAACGTGAAAATACTCGTAGCTACATTCAAAACCAGAAGAAGGATTCGAAATTAATTATAAATTTTTGTACTGAATCTAAATAATCATGACTTCTTTTACTTGGAATCAGTTTTTCTTTGGAACATTTTTAGTCATGTACGTAATCTTTGATGGATTTTCAACAAGTGTGACCTATTGTCTTCTTTGGACTTTAAAATTGAAAATTCCGAAACTTAAACTACCTACCAGGTTTCAATTCTACAAAACTGAAGCCAATGTGAAATTGTTGACTAACATCACAATTCATGAACAATGTTTTTGCGTCCTGTTTCCTGCAGGTACTACCATGAAACGTAGGTAACTAGTTATTCGTAGGTAACAAAGGTAACGTTGGCAATTCTTCATCACATTCCTCTTTGCGCTCATCTTTATCACATTCCTCTTTGTGCTCATCTTTATCACATTCCTCTTTGTGCTCATCTTTATCACATTCCTCTTTGTGCTCATCTTTATCACATTCCTCTTTGTGCTCATCTTTATCACATTCCTCTTTGTGCTCATCTTTATCACATTCCTCTTTGTGCTCATCTTCGTGACATAATTTCGTGACATAATTTCGTGACATAAACTTCGTGACACTTTTCGACTCTGGTAGGCCACCGCAAAAACATTATTCATGTTAAAACGTAAAAAATAATATAATTTGTGGGGCACGGACGAGAAAAATGTGATGATTCATAATTCATGCAACATTACGACTTTCTTCGAAGGAGGTTTTCTTAGTTGCGAACTATAACAGTCCTAATATTGTGAGGAAATAAACAACCAACATAAAATTTGGAATAAATTTCTGCAAGTAACATTTTATACTAAAGATAAAACAAGGTACGTACAATGGAGTTTCCTGAAACTGGGATTTTGTTAATCGATGGAGATTGACTATTATTTACACTATTCTCTTAGTAGTGTCTGAGAAAGGAACCTGCCAAAATTCGATTTTGTTCAAAATTATTTGATTGGATAATCTGATATAAATTTTAGTAGGGATTCGAAATAGTAATATCGTCGCAGAATCGGCTACACCTGCTATCTCAATTTTCCATACTTTTCAAGAGGGCCAAAAAACCCATTTATGAGCCCACTCCACATTACCATGTTTGGGTGTCCCCGTGTTCATTAAATTGTAAGAAACTCCCAAACAACCTAAAATGTTAGAATGAAGGAAAATTTTCTGCAATTCTTACATTTTTTGACATGATGGATATG
>JAEMON010000010.1:19408720-19425441 GCA_030264115.1 Lygus lineolaris
TGGAGGGTATTTGAAGATCAAAGGTTCACTGATACCCTACAATTTTCATGAAGATCGGATCAATGGTATTAACTGCGCATGCGCAAAACTTTAAATCCTCGCAATATCAATTTCTCTCGACCTAATGGTCCGATTTCGCTCAAATTTGGATGAAAGTTGAGGATCGGGGATCCGATAATGCCCTAGGAGTTTCATCAAGATCGGATCAGTGGTGCCCACTGCGCATGCGCAGACGGGAAGCGCTCATAACTTCGACAATTTTCATCCTATTTCGATGGAATTTTCAGGGATTGTGCAAGTACTAGGTAAGTAATAATCCCTTTGATGATTTATACATATATTATATATATGTATACATTCATGTTATGGATACGAGGAAGCTATGTGCCACACCCAACTTGGCAGACGTCTTTTTAAACATAATTTTAAAATTTAAAATTTCGATATTTTATTGATTCATGGGATTTGAAAAAGAAGAAGAATTAGCAAAACAGATACAATATTGGTAAATTAATGGAGAAAAGTTCGAAAAACTGTTCAACACCCCTTCGGTACTATTTTTTGCTGGAATAATTTGCAGAGTTTTTTGGGTACTTCTTGGGGGTAGTCTTCCAGGTACGACTAGTTCGAAGATATTCCCAATTATATAGACGTTTAGCACGGTTTGAATAAAATAAGGAATCCCGAGATGGCAGTAAATCCTCGATTTATCCCTCTCCCCTTTCCAAAAATTCCCCCTCAGGCTCAGATTTGAAACATCTGTAACAGCCTGTTGGTAGGTACTCGTACTTGCAATTGACGGGTTTTTAAAATTTAGGATAGGAGAGCTTTGGGAGTCCGCGTTTCGGGCTTCCTCCACTGCGACCAAAGAGATCTTATTGTGGATTTATAATTTTAAGTTAGACTATTCCAAAAGTATTACCGACCAACCAGACTTACACCCAGATCGACACAGATAGACACACAGACAGAATAAAATAGAGACGATGGTGCCAACTTGAAAGATACATGATTCTGATAGAAGTACAGACAGAAATATTTAAGTTAGACTATTCCAAAAGTATTACCGACCAGACTTACACCCAGATCGACACAGATAGACACACGGATAGACACACAGACAGAATAAAATAGAGACAATGGTGCCAACTTGAAAGATACATGATTCTGATAGATGTACAGACAGAAATATTTTCACGGTTTTACTTATGTGGATGTTTATTGTGATTTTTTTTATTGTTTTATTTTTTAAATTGTTTTTATTGTAGAGGTTTAGATGTTGTTTTTCACACGGATGTTTATTTCTGGAGAATCCCAGTGAAACCTCTCGATAGGATCCGGCTGACCTCCTGACGTCTGTCGCATCGCCCTGACCTGCCGCGACGGCCAATTTCCAATCTTCCCCATCTGAGACACCTCGCTTTGAGGTCCCGCACGAGTTAGCACCTCGGCTGTAGCGGTTTTATCACACTATCACACCTGGTAGGTCCCAGCACAAGGTAGTACCACATTATCACAGGTGGGCTCCAAGGTAGTACCACATTATAAACGTCAGTTAGGCCCCACATCGTCACACGTCTCCTTCTCCAAGGTTCATCTCCTCGCACTGTGACTGTCACACATTTTCTTCTTTTGAATGGCCAATTTTTGATTTAGTAAATTATTAGCACCTCGTTACATGCGTCAGGTATAGGTAGTCACGAAAATAAGATGTGTTCGATAGAACCATAATGCTATCGGCCAGGTTGGTTTGTGGACAAGCCCCAACTTCCCGGTACGTTTGAACTGAATGCATGCGGGAGCCATTCTCGAGACATCCAAGCTCTTTCAGGGCGTATCTCTACTGACGATCTCTCTTCTTCCATGCAGTCCTTGTCCTAACCGTCATTTCCAACCTCCGAATAATTAACGAGGAGCTGTTATCTCAGAAGTGTCGCAACACAAGAAAACGATTCTTCACTAGTTGAAGGGTTCTTTCTTATTATTTTCTTCCCTTCAAAGGGCTCTCCAGAAGGGCGTTTGTGTTCACCCCACAAGGGTGTCCTTTCATCGCCTTTTGACAACTCAGCTCATTCATAGTTTTTGTACGACAATCTCCCTGCAAGTGTCATGTAGTTCAGCTTGTTATTTGTACTGACTGTTATCTCCAACCAACGCTAACAGCAATGTTTGAGTATTATGAAATGGAAGCATCTGGTGCGGAGCTTCACACTGGTTTCTCTAACCTTTTTCACTATTTTCACTCGGCCACAGAGACCATTCGAATTTGAAGGAGTCTTTTTCAAAATGATTGGCAAGTCCTAACTTAGATTAATAGGGTTTAGGAGAATCCTAGCCACACAGGAAGTGCATCAAATTGGGTCATTTGTTTTGAGAATCTGCGCGTTAATGATCGTCCATCAGTAGACAGAATCGGGTAGATTCCTATTATTAGAGACATTAGAATTAGATAATGGAGTATTCCAATGGGTCTAAAAATGAGATGATTTTTGCAATACCATAGTTCACCGGTAACTGAGAAGAACCTATAGAATGGGAGAAGGTGATAATTGTTGCAGAGCGTGGGTTCTCCCTCTATGTCATCATAAACCCCTGGATGGCATAGAATTGGTAAGACATTATAGTTTCCATAAGGACCTCAGTGATCAAGGTCAGCCTAAAGACAATAGAATAAATAGTGAATATTCTAGTGTCTTTAGAGGTCAGTCTAGCGTCACTTTTATCCCTCAATAAAGTGATAAATTAACTCTATTTATCTTATCTAGTTAATAATTTCTTCCAGGGCACAAAATCGGAGTGTGTTAATCAAGCAATCAACATCCCTTCAGTATGGATACTACTGTTTTCTTTCGCAGATATATAATAGGAAGCAGTGAAAAATCTCTATACGTGACCAAAAAAAAAAACCTCTACTGCCTATTCTCAAATCTCAATTTTCTAGTTGCTTCTCCAATTTCATGTTAACATTTTCTCGATGAAAAAACCCGATTTCCGTTGACCTCATGCAATATACCTACTTTAAGAAAAACTTTAAAAAATTGCCTGGAATACCCCTCCTATAATTATAGATATTATCCTTCATCTGCCACACGGTGCTTGATGGGTGGACATAAATTCATATTTAATCCGAGAGTGGGCAGGGAGACGGATGTGAAGGATGGGCGGGTCTTCGTAAGATACCGTATGAATAATATTATTATGAATCCAAACACCTCAAGTGTTAATTGAGAACAATGGGAGAACTGTAATTCACCATCAAGGCTCCCTCCAAGTAAATTCATTTCTAATCCAGAAGGATGATCAAGGCTGTCCGGAAAATCAAAATCAAACCTTCCTGAACAAATTTGTTTTGCGACTATCTATGTGTCCGCGATCTTCGCAACACGTTCCTGAGTGCTATAAAACAAAAACAAGTCTCGGCTAACACTCAAATCACAAATCACCTTGAAATGAACGGTGTAGAAAATCCAAAGAAAAAAATCCAAAGAAATCCAAAGTTCCACTATTTTCACCCGCTTTGTGGGTTATGCCCTAGAAATTCCCCTTTGAAGATCATAAATCATACCGACGTGACGGTAGCACTTTTCTCTGCAAACACCAACTTCTCACGATGTTGGTGATTCCACCGAAAGGATTTGATGAGAAAGCTAATTGAGTATACGAAGATCACTATCAGTGGCAAAATTATATTCTCAAGAATACTAAATGCAACGAAAGTTCCAACAGCAACCCACTAAAAATGTGGGTGATAGTTGGGTAGTACCGGACCCCTTATAAATTTCATCAGTGAACACATTCTCAATTGTGTTGATGTTCGTAAATGTATGAAAACATCATCTCGATCGCAAACCTCCTGTTCTAGTTATTGAATGTACGCGGAAGCTATGTGCTGCAACTTTCACTGAATACGCTTTTGAGTTCTTTCGTAAATCTATATACATACCTAATATTTATATAAAAATGAATCCCTATTTCCCTATGTCAAGCAATAGCTTGAGAATTACTGCACCAAATTGAATAATTCTTTTTTAGTTATGTACGTTTATGTCAGGAGCAGGTTTTCATAAAAGAAAATTTTTAAAAATGGCAAAGCGTCAAGAGCTCTGTCCCACTGCCCTTCAAATGTTGCGTTTAATCCCCATCGAGCTGCATTCAATTATGACGTAGCTGAGTCGAAAATTGAGCTCAAAGTTTAGTTGTGACGAAAATTGTGCTGCGAGATCAGCTGAGTCGGAAATTGAGCTCAAAGATCAGCTGAGTCTATAATTGAGCTCTGGATCTGCTTGGTCGAAAATTAAGGTAAGTTGAATCGAAATTAGTTAACAACTTAGATAGGTATGTGGCGTTTAATCCCCCATCGAGCTGCAATCAATTATAGCGTGGCTATTCATTACAGTTTACTGCAGCTAATCGTAGCTATTGGATATAAATGAAATCACATCCAATCATCGGATACCCCACATATGGCACCTTTTTGGAAAGCTCTCACTCAAATCTTTCAGTTTAACGAATAAAATACAATAGCCAGAATTGCCCATTAAGTACAGGGTGAAGTACATCTGGTATCACCAGTTCATTTATTGAAAAATGGTATAGGTATGCTTTGATTCGAAAATTTTGTGGAATCTATCATGTGAATTCATAGAAATTCGATGGATTGATCATTGATACCTAATTTATCACGTGAAAGAGCGGTACTCACGTGATGAGGACTTCACCGAAATGGATCGACCTCGTGAAGGTCGTCGCTCGCGCGAAACTACCTCCGGGGATTCCCCATCGTGGGTTTTTTTCCGGACGCGATTCAGGTAACTAAGCGACTTCTGGGAGTTGTCATCCGCCGTAAGTGAGCTCATCGACGTTGTTTGGGTGGTTGAGGTCGATAACAAGAACGACTTGTGGGACGAGGTGAACAGGTTTGGGCAGAACGGTATGATTCAGGTCGTTTACAACCCGATCGGGATGATTCAGGTCGTTTTTCTCTAGAACGCCTCGTCGGGATGATTACCATGCGATTAGATTGTTTTCCCTGTCTGATCACCAACGGCGACCGACGGGTGATCCTAATCTAGAGGAATTCGCTGTTATTTAGAAAATCATAGTGGGAACAACATCAGTTACATATATCTTAAGATTCTTATCTATTGATTACCTATGCGATATTTACCATTATGATTTACCCTGTACGGCACAGGGTAACTAAATGTCACAAGCGAAAGTATTGTGATTCTGGTAGCGAATTTTGGAAGATAATAATACTATTTACAAAGAGTCCACAATTTTTGGAAATAAAAATTATTGAAAATTTTTTCCGTGGGCATCGGTTTTGAAATTTTCTCAATCGATTCCTGAAGTTGCGTATTGCCAAAATGTCGATAATACGGAAACAATGAGTTCGTTAGCCAGAATTTTTGGAGCTGTTAAAGGGGTGACATTTTCAAAATTATGAGTAAAAATTTCTAGTGATGCATCGTGAGTTGATAAGCTAATTTTCGATTTGTGTGCCTACTTTCATATTCTCTGATAATTTATAGATCATTTTTACCGAAAATTTTGTGATAATTCCGAATATACCATAGTTATGTTCCTATGTTTGTGGTGGTAATTTACACCAAAAACCTCAAAAACAAGTTTTTTACCCTTGTTTTTCAAAATTTTACCCCTTAGAGTAGGTACCTACTGCAAAAATGCTGACCAACGAACTCTTCCTTTCTTTTGTTATTATTGAGATGTTGAATTTTTTATTTTATTTTTTAGGTTGGTCCTAGGGTCAGATATCTTGTTCAGCGTCACATGCATAAATATATTATTCTAAAACGATTCCCAAAGTTTAACAATATTGTATTATGTTAAACTTTGGGAATTGTTTTGGAATGGCCTGAAACGGATTTCCTTGGATAGAATTTTCAAAAATTTGCATAACTAAAATTTTGAAGCTATTGCAATTTTGCAACAGCCTAATTTTCTTTGAAAATTCTCTAACACGCGCTTTTAGAGGTTTTTGATGAAAACTGTTTGTCTTTAAGAACATTAATGATCTGATAATTAGCTTAAAATGATGATGATATTAGCTTATGTGGGATATTCGGAATCAGCGCGAAAGTTTCTATGAGAATGAACCACCAAGTGTAAAAAAATGTCGTAATTGAAAAATCGATCAAAAAATGTTTTGAAACATTGAATGTTCTTCAGGCATAATCCCTGAAATTCTCATACAGACATATACGAAACCAAATTTGTTTAGGAAGCTTTGAGGGGCAAAATGCGAGTAAAAATTTTGATGTTGAACTTTCCGCACGAATATTATAAGGTTTCCTTTTCCTTCTGTAGTGGCGAAGAAAAATGTTTTATATTTCCGGGTTCGATCTCAACTCATAGTTGGCCACAGTTTGGGCCCAACCGAGAGGCCACGATCGCTCTAAGTAGGTGTTTTAGTATAGAAACTTAGTACTAGGTATGCATTTGTTTGCTACAAATTTGTTTATGCCATCTAGAAGATAGGTATTAGTAAATATATTAGGCACATCAATTATTAGGTAGGTACGTCAAGAAAAAGTACAGAAGGTACAGAAAACACTAACCATTTACAAGAATTCTATACATTTTTACAAGAATGTTCCGCTGACACTGAAACTGAAAATTGAATTCCATTGCCGACATAGATTTACAAAACTCCTGCATCGAATAAACAGATGATTCTGAAAGTTCTTTAAGCATTTCCATCTTCAAGGGAGGGACTTCACATGACTTGGGAGGGCACCCTTTAGGTACCCTTGAAACTTTGTTTAAATTTTTATAATTCCTAGTCAGGTATCTATCAGGTATTTATTATTAGAAACTATGCCCGAGCCATAGCGGGTTCCCCAGACCAGCAGTTTTCTCCCAAAATATTGTATTTTGACCAAAGAGCGGAGGTGAAGAAGTTTTGTGATGGGGAGCAGTGACTGGGACGAGGGATCAGAAGATCGAGGCAGTCACGGCCTCTAAAGAGATAAGTCATGGTGAAGGTGACACCACCTCACTATAGTCGTGCAGTCTCTACATAACGGGAGCTCCAAGTGGTCCCAGAATCGCCCTCGACGGACAGACTACAGATACCAGTTTTCCTTACAAAAAAATCCTTGGAGATCACTGAGATTGAAGCCAAGCTTCGAGGACCAACCAAATTCAAAACCGTAGCTGTAGGTATAGTGTTTTATAGATTTGTGTTAAGTGCCGCAGCTTGCGCAGCGCACAGTGGTGCCAAATGTCAAATTTCGAAACAATACTCTGGCATTTTCTATCTTTAAGGGAATTTCACGCTGATCTCGAATATACCATGGATTGAGAGCAGCTTTATGGTTTTATTTATTTTTAGTTTATTTTTTTCATTTTTTCGACGATGTTTGTGGGTTATTTCACTCAAAACACGGATTAACACTTGGATCGGGAAACGTCTTGAAATTATGTTGAAGGAAATTAAATCCTGCTTCGAATCAGACCAGGAGGGCTCACTATAGTCGTAGTCTCCACATAACGGGAGCTATAGGTATGTGGTCCTTGGATCGCCCTCCTAACCAGCAAAATCCTTGGAGATCACCGAAGATGAAGCTTTGAGGACCAACCAATCCTCGAAACCTGCACATCAAATATTCCATAATTTTGACTAAATGATGCCAAATCACAAATTTTGGAACAAAACTCTATGAGGGATCACTGATAGGTTATATTCTTAAAAACTGTTTTCAAGAGTTTTTTTAGTGTTTTTACTCAAAACACGGAGTTATAGGAAAACATCATGATTTTAGGTTGCTGGAAATTAAATTTTTCTTTCAAAAAATCAAACCAGGAAGGCTCACTCATTGTGCAGTCTTTATGTATACATGGCGGATAACGGGAGCTCCAAGAGTCGTCTTACAAACTGAATCCTTGGAGATCACTGAAGATGCAGCCAAGCTTTGAGGATCATCAACGAGTATACAGAGTCCAAATGGGATCCCTATTTCGACCACCAATATAAATTTTCGACTCACTATCTTGTTTTGGCATAGTAGGGCAGAGACGGTGGTCTCTGACTGGTCTCCTTTGATTACCTTCTCATCACTGGAACGTCCCTCAACACCGAGTGATCGAAAGAGGACAAAAAATCGTAGCTAAGAGAGAAAAAATCATTTAAGAATCCGTTCCAGAGAATCCTGAATCCAAACCACCAAAGAAAAGTCTTGAAGAAAAAAAAGTCTATCTTTAGGGACATTGACAGGAAATGGTGCCGTCGAGTCAGAAACGTTGTCCTGTCATGTTGATGAGGGTGCCAGTTTGGCAACAAGGGATGGAGCCCTGAGGATTTACTTATTGGGTATCTTTGATCATGAATTTGGAAAATAATCCTGATTAATTTCGAGGCGATCGCAATTAATATCAGATTCCGCGTAAAAGTTACATACTCGTAATTGTACATAGGTTTCCCGAGCCAAGTTCAGAATTTTCCAAATCAAATTGAGAATTTTACATTTTTTCTGAATTTTGTTTGGAGTATTCTGAATTTGGTTTGGAAAACTGCATTTGATTTTGAAAACTTTGAATTTGATTTGGAAAATTATGATTTTGACTTGGAAAAAATTATAATTATATTCTAAAAGGACCTTAACATTAATGTTATGCGTGTTTTGAGATGAATTAAGATTGATCCTTAATAATGTTCACTATTAAATGGTGAGGGTAGAAAGTAAGCACTCTTCTCCTCATCTGTACCAACATCCCCTATAGTGCAAGCATTATTAAATAATTTGCGTTTATGGATTAAATTGCTATGCAATAAATGTTTGGAAGACTTTTCTTCTTTCGCATTTATTGTTCATCACAACGTAGTGACATAACACTAGGAATTTCTTAACATAAATCACTACTTACAGGAAAACGTCGCAGTCCTTGTTGGGGTGTTTTGGAAGCCGGTGTCTGCCGTACGTTCCCGGGAAAAACTGGGTACCTAGTACTGATTTATTCGACGTTGAACTTCGTATATCCGCGTTTGTATTTGTATAGAATTGAAAATTATTTTGTACGAGCCAATGAAAAAATGCCGAGTCGATAAATACGATGGGACGCGCAAGGGCCTAAAGGAGAGAGGACAAGGAAGTCTCGAAGTGACCGGCGTTTCCAAGTGCACTGAACTGAACTGAAGAAGAGTCGGGGAAGTAGACGGTCAGTGAGTCCTCTTCCCCCTCCACTCACACACACATCTACAGGTTACCTACTCACACAATCACAGTCCAGAGGTTATGGGCCCGTCGCTCAAGTGTAGAAGATCCGCCGAAAGTCACTACAATGGCCATCAAGCACCAATGAAAATTGACAGGCCTCCCTCTCCTTAGAATTAGCATTTTGAGTGAAAGAATGAAAGTAACGTGACGTCATGTATCGGGAATAGAGTCAGAACTAATCAAACACACCTTACCTCCGAGCTTTATTAAAATATATTTCCATCATCAGGGTTGAAGGCCATCAATTACCAGGAGACAGCACATCGCACATCCCCGACAGAATTTTGCAACCGAAACCAAAAATTTACTTTATAATGTGAAGCAGCATCAGGCAGTAAAAAACGTCTAGTCAAGAAACTTGGACGTAGTCGACAAACTTAAAAACTTCAAAACTGTGCCCAAAAAGCATAAAACAACAAATACGGCTCATTAATAATTTTTTAGTTTTTAAAGTTTGTTGACTATGTCTGTTTCTTGACTAGATGTTTTTTACTGCCTGATGCTGCTTCACATTATAAAGTAAATTTTTGGTTTCGGTTGCAAAACTTGCAAAATTCTGTTGGGGAAGTGCGGTGTGCTGTTTCCTGGTAATTGATGGCCTTCAAGTACTGATGATGGAAATATATTTTAACAAAGCTCGGCGGTAAGGTGTGTTTGATTAATTCTGACCCTATTCCCGATACAACACATCATGATAAAATAGAGTGGGTCGATCATTACAACGTTTAATGGAAGTATACCTATTTATTCTGATGGGTTTACACCACATAAATTTGACAGTTTCTTGCAATACAAATTTAGGACTACTGCGGACCACTCTGTGGGTTAGTGTGGGACTGACTCACAGTATTTATGCCTAAATTTCAGTGATCCACGTGATCAAATTATGGATATGAGGATACAATATGCCACACCCACTTTTCAGTTTATTATTTTAAATAATAAACTTTTGGAATCGGGCATGAAAAAAAAGTTTGTTTTGTTGTTTTAGGTTGCAAAGTAGGACAGTGTACTTACATGGAAATGGGTGAACACTGGACATGGGTTTGGGTTTGACTCGATGAAAATGGCAATACGATGTAGGCCTGTTTGGTCGTCTGTCTGTTACGGTTTGAGCTTCCAACAGCTGAACCGATTTTGGAACTTTGCGGGTGAACCGATTTTGATGCGGTTTTTCTGTGCCACCTACGCTACGTGATCACCAGTATAAAGACGAGGTAGTTATTTTTGTTAGGTATAGGAGAAGTCACTATCTCATCAGCCATATCATTGTTACAAACCAGAAGTGATAAGTTATTCCTCAGGCCGCCTGTCCCTGAGGGGTTGTTGGAACGAGGCACGGTATTGTCACCTCGTTGTCAAGGCCGTACATCCGCACTTCCGATTACAAATTGCAATGCTTCTCATTAATCTTTTGGTCCGATCGCATATAATTCGATAGAAGCTATTAATAGTTCTGTTTCTTACTAAATCCTAACTGTTTCTTACTAAATCGTTCAACATAGAATAATAATGCAACTTCTGTAAAGTTGAATGAGGAGAATAGCATCCATCCCCATATACGTGATTGGCTTATGTAGGTAATAATCTTCAGGTGCTCTAAGCGGCAACCACCGTAGTTGCCAGCTTTGCATGGAACAATATTTTTTTCAGAATGCTCTGAAACTCAAAATGCGAGTGAAACATCAGCTTTTGGCTGAAAAACTAGTTCCGGCCTTGTACATTTCCCGAAATCGAGGAGTTATGATTGTTAGGGACAATCTAATTCTTATTGGAACACTTTTTTCCGCCATCATTAAAATGTTACGAGATGGTTACTGTTTTTAAACTTGTCACATTTGAGCAGTACCTACTATACTTACTGCAGATCGTCGAGCGCCTATAACTCAAGAACCATGAATTTAAATCGCTTAGATTTTTATGGTAGTTACGAGTCCTTTTTTACATTTCTAGCAGTCCTCTCAATTGGCGGGTCTCCTAGTAATAAATCGGAAGAAACCAGCAATTCCAGACATTGTCCTTCCCTGTGGGAATCTCCTTCCACGTCCAGAACTTTGGCCCTCGCCCAAACTGGACGCGATTGCTGGTTTACTGAGCTCCTCACGTCCACTCGAAGGCTGTTTGAGGTGAAGGTGTCGTAGAAGTCGATTTACCCTCCGAAAAATACGAGTGGGGAAAACATATAGTTCGGTATTCATGGGGCCCGTTTAATAAAACAACAAGCAACGAGTTTACAAGTACAAATACTTCTAATGCACAGCGTATTATGTACAACTGTTCCATCAAAAACGAACTTTACAAAAAAATCCAAGAAAGTTATGAATTAGGTATGGGCCAAGAAGAATTTTGCATGTGATTTGAAACACACCATGCATCTACGTGCATCTATGTGCTAAATCATAAATAAGCATCACCTTGTTCTCTTATCACCTTAACAACTCTCACGTGGTGGGCCAAGGATCCACAGGTAGCTACCTAATCCGTGGTCAGATCATAACTAAACCTAACGCTTATAAGAATTATAATTAGATGTACAATCTGTAACTACAACTCCTTGGCCGTAATTATCTACAGTAATGACTCCCGCGCAGTCATGTCGCAATTTCCTGCATTTTCAATCAAGTACCAGTAATTTATTGATATTCACCTACCTACCATTTATATCACCTAACTAAATATTTTATTAGGTACTTATTATTTTTTTAACTTTCAAGGAAACCTACACGATTTTTGGTGTCAAGACCAGTTGTAATTTCTTCCGTCTAAAGCATCATAATTATTATTTAATGTTACCTGGGCTGATGACGCCGTAGGCGAAATATTCCGATCTCACATGAGCTAGCTGCCAGAAAACGTTACGGTATCGAAGAACGAAAATGCAACCCTAAAGTAGCGCTTGTTTTCCTGATGCTTTTCACGTACAACCAATCGTTGCTTCATTTTCCACCCCATAAAAATCGTTCACCACTCGTTGGAAAGCTCTGAATTTATTACACATCACACCACTCCTCATCCTGCCAATTTCCCCCTCCTTCCACATCCTTGGATTCAGAGGGCTACTGGTACTTGGTAAACAAACAAAATTGGTTGGAGTTTTCAGTTTTGCATTATAACAGTACCTAATTTCACAATATTGAAGCAGGCTTCAGAGAACTACTGGACTTGTCCTCGATGATGTATAGGGCCCGAATCAGCTGAGCGGCTCCTAAAGCCAATTTCTATGCTATCCACTCAATGAAGCTACAATTTGACGAAACTCCTCCTTCGTCGTGAAGTCAGGTTTTTATTTTTTCTCCCGCCTGTGCATAAGAACCATTGAACTATTAAAACGCGAGTGTTTTCCATTTTCACAACTAGTTATATTCCTAAGTTATTTATATATTGGTACATGCTACTTGTGGCCATACGAGACATCTCTCGTGATTTCCTATAGATCAGCTGGCTCAACCGTCATTTTGTAGTAAGCATTATATTCGTTCAAGCAAACCAATTATTAACAATTTTCACTCGGGTATAATGTTTCTCTGTCAGCCAACAGTCGGTCGCGGTTGATCTGTCTGCAGTCAATTCTTTGTATTTTGATTTTCAGAAATTGGTGGCATTTTGATTCCAGTTTAATTCCGCACCAATCGCATTAAGTTAAATCTTAGGATACCTACCTACGCATTACTTAAGACCCAAAAAATTTAATAGAGCGATGGGATAGAGTAAACAGCTAATTTTTATAGTCTCGACGAGACAAATCTTTCTATACCAAACATAAATATGACTCAATTTCGTGAATTCCGTCGCTTACCTACCTGGTTACGGCAACTCGATCCAATGATTTTTTTATCTCCACCTTCGATATGCGATCTCACCTTCACTACTTGGGTTGTTGACGCAAAATTTTTGTTTGCTCTATTAGATCGTTTTTATCGTCAAACTAGTTTTTCCGTGAACGTTCCACGTAAGGAAGAGCGAACATGCTAGAATAGGGAGTGCAAACCTCAACAAGGAGTGCAACTGTTGCAGAGGAGGTTACGATTTGCTGTTTTTCTCATCAAACATAGAATTATGGAACTATCCAGAGTTTCCAGTACAAGAGTGAGTCCATCACGTACATTTATATACGATTATTATATTAGGTAAATTGAATCAAGTGAGTAGGATGTTGCCATTACCTACATCTACATTAACTCAATGGTGCCTATCTATCCAAATAGCCTGCAGAGTCTGGAGTGAAACGGGATGATTTCAAAATTCAATTAGAATGATATTTTTATAGTATGTGTACTTAGGTAATTTATAAAGTAGGTATAAAAAATATTAAACTAAGTATAGAAATCTCTATTTGCGACCCACCCATACAAAAACCTAGAGACACAAGTCTTGAAAAATTCATCAAAATTCGTTTGCGCAGGTGCAGTGGCTATTACTGACGATGAAATTCATTGACAATCATCCTAGGCCATCAGTCTCAACCACCAACATTATTTTGAGCAAAATCCCGCATAATCCCTGGAAATTTCTTGGAAATCGAATGTTTACTAAGTAACTACCTTTAATTTCGTCCGGGACATGCAATTGATAACAGACTGACACGGAATTAAATTTGTTCAGAAAGCTTGGAAACTCGAGTGAACGAGTAGGTAGGTACTTTTGATCATTTTCATTTTAGAAGAAAACATTATTTTCTCTTCTAGCAATAACCCACCCCCCACCACCGCCTCGGTTATGAGGAACCAGAAGAAGTTATTTAAGTCCCATTTGGAGCATTGGATGAATAATAGCAAAACTAATTCTTACCTAGAAGTATGTACCTATCTGTATTGTCAACAAGAAAAACTGACAAAAAATACATTATGCCTACCTTCCCCACCTTCGGTAGTGAAGTAAGAAACACAAAATTAATCATTGTGAGTAGCGTGGGAAAACCCGACTTTTTTAAATGTTTTCGTCAACAATCACGCTTAAATAATCCAAAACCGCTCCATAATAAATGTTGCAGGAAATTAAATTCTGCTTCGATCGAGACCAATCGCAGACCTCAATGCCTCCCCCAATGTTTGGAGAATTGTATCAAGCCACTATCCATAATCTCTATCAGTGGTATATTCATTTTATTTATTTAACACAACACGGGCAAGCCCATTAAATAGAATAATTTAAAAAACAAAAAACAATAGCGGAACAAATCACGATAAAGAAAACATAAAAATAAACAGGTAGGTACTCTTCTATGTATAAAGCTAGTAAGCATAATATAATATAAATGGGATGGTTGAAACGGCAGAAAATATGAAACAGTTAAGACTATTAAAGAAAAAAAAGTGAATAGATAAAATAATAATTATGAGAAGCTAATGGATGAAGAGGTAATTAATGACTTTAATGAATGTAACGAATGAGTAAAAAAAATCAAAATGAGGATGAACTTCTAGGAACAGATTTTCTGAACGTTGAATTCTGCTAAGTGGGTGGTGCTGCAGGTAATTTAATGTTGAATGAAACCATCACTATCATTTTAAATGTTTTCACTTCGGGAGTTGTACGAAGGTAAGATTCGTCCCTCAGGTGTCAAAAAAAAACCTTAAACCTCCACAGCAATGATCATTTGAAGGATATGCTCAGTTTCTGTACAGTGTGCTAAAATACTTACCAATTGGTTGACATAGTCCTGTTCCCCAGCATTCTCACGCCATGCTGGTTCGATTTCATGCCGCCATAACGCCCACGCATAGTTATTTCAATCTCGTGGATCGAATCCCGCGCAAGACGCCATTTTCCACTGAGATTCCGCGCACATCGAGAGGAGATTATTGTGCTTTTTAATTATTGAAAATGACTTCTACACTTGGTGTAATTTAGTCTTACGGCTTCCATTTCTTGTACAAATTAGCTACTGAATAGCTATTCGATTAATTAAACATTTTCGTGGTGGGAAGGGAAGCAACCAAATTTGATCTTTGGAAGGTAGTTAATACCTAAGTATAACCAAAACTTAGAGTGTCTATACAGGTATCAACCTACTCAGTAAATGAATTACTTAGTAGTAACCTAACTTACTTATTAAAAATATTCTAAATCGGTTAATGAATTCAATTATATCATTGGAAAAATAATACCACATTTATCATTAATGAATCCTTGATACTTTTATCTGATTGGTTCTGTATACACATCAATAAGAGATGAAGGATTGAGTTTAAGGAGTAGGAACCTTCGTTGTTGATTTCTTCTTCATGATTGTAGATTGACTTATACCTTCTGACAATAGTAGAATAATGAATAATTCCATCAATATTACCTTTTTATATTCGAAAGGCAGTTGAAACTTTGGATTGTTTAGTGGACAGAATTGTGAGTACCTATAACTATTTATTTTACAATTATTATCTACTCGATCACCCACATTTTGGTTATTCATAGGTAAGTACTCTATATCGCTGATTCATCACCTTTCCCCTATTAATCGAACCGGAAGTTAGAGAAGCACATGCCGGTTTTATGCACAGAACAATGTCGGATTTTCACAGTGACGTTATGCAGGGCTTATGCTGAGGACACTGACTAAAGTTTCGTGGGGTTGATAATATTGCAGTAGGTATCCCATAGTGCATATCGATTCTGTCCCATTAAGTGACTGGTACGGGTTGACGCGGAATCCACACGTAAAGAGACCCCTTTCGCTCACCATTTATTAAAAAAACTGTGTCAGGCCATTGATTCTTTTCTAAAAGACGATCAGATGGCGTAAAAAAAATAAACATAATGTGCACCAGGTAGTACCTATTGACGTTCTAAAATGTTGATCAATCATGGACTTAATAGCACATTTTTAATGCTTCTACGTCGGGCGTAGTTTTTAAATAGACACTACCATCTTACATCACCCGCCTTCCTCAAAACCCTATACCTTCCGCAACATACCTGCCTAATATGGAACGGTGTCATAGGCTAATCATATCTCTTATGGCCTGGCCTATTCAACTTATCCGTAGTCGGTTTGTCTGGAGGCAATGGGCAATTCTATTCCATGTTATTCGTTGAATTGAAAGATTTCGGTGAGAGCTTTCCAAAAAGGTGATATAAGTGGGGTACCCGATGATTGGAAGTGAGCGAGAACGAGTGCCGACGACGTTACCCACCCTAGGGGGCACCCTCTGCTCCTCAGAACAGATGACGTCACAAGTGATTTTCTCACCCGTTTTACAGACTTTGAGATGAAAATTAGAACTAGGGGTTTTCAAGGGTACTGAATCAGAATTTGAAGTCGAAAATGCAAAATGACGACACACCGGAATTCCCCATTACTTGTCAGGGTTACTCCAATGTTGATGTTGTTTAAGGGATTTTTTCAATTTTCCTTTTGTGTGTGTTCTTTTGGGGGTTACCTACTTATCATTTTCAAGAACGAACCGAGCATTAAAATTAAATAACTCGCATCCCTAGAATAAGAGGGGCACAACTCAAAAGTGCTACTTTTGGAAAATCGACTTT
>JAEMON010000010.1:19473202-19486399 GCA_030264115.1 Lygus lineolaris
ACCCACTCCTATTCACCCCGCTCTCCATCTCCATAATCGCTTCTACAATATGACTGCATCATCAACGCTACCTTTCAACTTTATTCATTACCAACACTCCACATGGGATGATTCCTTCCCGGGACAAGAAATTGGAAAGAAGTAGAAGAAGAAATAAATATGAACATCGAAGATGTAAATAATGTAAGCGTAGAATAGATTGATGCATAGAATACTGATACTACCGTGGATTGATGTAAGTTGAGGATTGGAGATACTCGACTATTTAATTAGGTACTGTTTAAGAGGGAGTACTTAATGGAGGTTGACCAGTGGACGATGAGTGAACAGGAGAAGAAGATTGGAGATCAGTTGATAATCATAGATGAGATTGTCATAAGCGATGAACCTCTCCAAACTGCCAATGAGAATCCCAAATGTTGTGTCGTCCAGCGGAAATTTACTGCAGATGATGGAGGTGAAATTCTGATATTGTCAGACTTGAAAGATTACAGCGCTTCATCATCAAGTGAGTTACAAGAGGAATTCCACGGACTTGAGAAGCCATGTTTTGCTGGCAACAATGGTGATTACAGAGCTGGAACTGGTGATGAGCTGAAACTTCACATCATTCATACTGGTGAGAAACCTTATGCTTCTGATAGTTGTAATTACACATCTCTAAAATGGCAAAATCTTATTGAACACAAGAGGACACACACTGGCGAGAAACCATATGCCTGTGATAGTTGTGATTACAGAACTGGATCACAGAGCCATCTGATTAGACACAAGAAGATTCACATTGGTGAGAAGCCTCATGCCTGTGGTGATTGTAATTACAGAGCTGTAACGCGACAACATCTGATTAAACACATGAGAATACATACTGTAAGGAAGAGTTATGCCTGTGATCATTGTGATTATAGAGCTAAAAGACGAGGATGTCTGACTCGACACATGATGACTCACACTGGCCAGAAGCCTTATGCCTGTGATCATTGTGATTACAGAACTCGAACTCGATATACACTGATCCGACATAGCAGAACTCACACTGGCTTGAAGCCTCGTGCCTGCAACAGTGATTTCAGAACGGGAAATCTAGCAACTCAGATTAATCAGACTGACGAGAAGCCTCATGCCTGTGATCGTTGTGATTACAGAACTTCAATACGGAGCCGTCTTTCGAGACATGAGAAGACTCACACTGGCGAGAAGCCCCATGCCTGTGATAGTTGTAATTTCAGGGCTGCAACTCGAGGAAATCTAATTCAACACTTGACGATTCACACTGGCGAGAAGCCCCACCTCTGTGGTAGTTGTGATTACAGAGCTAGAACACAGGGTGACCTGAAAACACACATAAGGACTCACACAGGAGTGAAGCCTTATCCCTGTGGTCGTTGTAATTACAATGCTATAACAAGTAGCCACCTGCTTAGGCACACAAAGAGACATCATCCTACTTGGAATCAATAGCAGTAAGTTCAGAGCTGGAACTCATGTTAGCTGAAGTAATACAAGGTGCCCTTTCTCCCCAGAACCTCAAAAATAACACAACATTACTGGTCTCCAAACAGTTTGTGGTATTAGTGACATCTTAAACGCTATTTTGTTAACCATCCCAAAAAAACTATGTTTGCTCTAACAACATTGTCGTGCTTTTTGTGACAATGGGCTCGAGAAGCGCTACAAGCATGCCCCAACGCAGTTCAAAAACCTATGTATTTATACGTTCGTGATTTTGCAAATTTCTCGATGTACGTATGTTATACAATAAAAAAAAATTAAAATAAATAAGTATACAATTTAAAATACATTTTCATTTTTATTAATTAGGTTAGCATAAAAATCTTACAACTAATTGAAGACATATTCTTTTTAAAAATATGAATTAATCCATTATTGTAATAATGTGTAGATTAACTTCTTACCTACTTGTTACTACTAGGCTGAGGATCTGAGGAAGTCGTCAATGTAGCGACGAAACGAACCAAAATAATGAAAAGGAAAATAAACCAGTGACTCCAAATATGAAGAGTGTTTCCACAAGAAAAATGGTCCATCCGTACCCCCACATCATACACAATTTTAAGTTTATTCCATCCAAAGGAAACTGATCAAAACCTCGTACTTCATCGGTTTCTTGCAGTTCTCTCTGGATGGGATAAACTTGAATCAATATCAACCATCAACTAAGTTTTCACTAAATGTTCGTACTTTTTCAATAAGCTACCTACCATCTACCACAGGAGTTGCCTATTAAGGGTGCGCGGGACGGGCTGATGAAGCGTCCCAACCATGTCCCGACACAGCTCAAAATCCTATTTATTATTTTTCACGTTCGTGATTTTGAAAATTCATCGATTTACGTATGTTATACAACGATAATTACATACTATACGATGTGAATCATAATTTCAAGTTCATTCCATCCAGAAAAAACTGGAAGAAAACCAGGTTTTTCATTGGTTTCTTCCAGTTTTCTCTGGATGGAATAAACTTGAAATTATTATTCACATCGTAAAGTATGTCATTATTATTGTATAATATACGTAAATCGATGAATTTTCCAAATCACAAACGTGGAGCTGCGTTGGGGCATGGTTGAGGTGCTTCCCGAGCCTGTCATCCTGCGCATCCTTAAGTCAGTTGGAGAGAGGGCCACATTTGACAGAGGGCGCCAGACTATTTCTCTCATATTTTCAGAATTAATTATGAATGTAACTGCTTGGACTCAATAACAATACTAATAATGAAAAATGCTTGGACTCAATAAATTTTTATGGTGATCAACTCTCATCTTTACAGTAGCGAGTGGCTGTTATGTTACAGTCTCTGAACAGAACACAAGGCAGTAACACGAACATGAATCGCACAAGCGTTTCCCTTCCATCATCCTTCGAAATTGAGAGTTCCATTCATGCAGCATGCGTTGATGAGCGAATTTTCAAATAGGTAATTATTCTAACCGATTTTGTGAGTGATTCTTATAGGAATTTTGCGCTGATTCCGAATATACCATTGTTCCTATCATTGTAACCTATATGGCAATTTATACCAAAAATTACGTTTTTTTTACCCTTATTTATCAAAATTTGACCTCTTAGAGTACTCCAAAAATGCTGGCCAACAAACTTTCGTTATTATTGACATTTTGAAATTTTGTTGGATTTGTTAAATAGATTCTAGGGTCAGATATCGTCTGGAGTGACAAATGTAATACATATTTATATATGTATATATATTATATATGAAAAATGTAAAACTTCAGGAGTCGTTTTAGAATGGTCCAAAACGGATTTCCATGCAAAAAAGTTTTAACATTTTGAAGCCACTGCAATAGCTGAATTTTCTCCAAAACTTCGCTACCTAGCTACTAGGTACCTACCTATTGAAAAAGAAAGCCTCAAAATAACTGATGTTCGACCCTTGAAATTCCAAATTAGACCCCTACGATCCATCCTTCCTTTTTATACGAGTATCATTGACATTTTTGAACCATTCATGATTTTGTGACCGTTTCTCGTCCAGATAGGTTAGGTAGGTATCGTTTGTAGCGACTTGGTATTGGTAGGTATTACCTTTTACTTGGTAGAGTCGCAGGGATGTACAGTACACGCTTGTGGGTCACAATTTTCTGTTGGGCTATTCTAGCAGGAAACTTCGATGTTATTTCGAACAACATGCTCTTGTCTTCAATTACGGGCGCACTCCCAGATTTTCGGAATGATGAATATTTTTACACTTGAATGAAAATGTTTTCTGCTATAATAATTTTATAAATTATAAAGTCTTCACTCCTTATAAGTATACTAAACTCAAAAATCTTTTGATTCAAATGTTTTCTTTGAAGTTTGTATTTTTAATAAATTCACTTCATCAGATTTGTTACGTTCGTTTTTTAGATTCCTTAGTTCTTAATTAACCGAATACAGAAAACGAGTCAAGTTCAAACTATTTCTTAAAATGTTTTCCATCTGTGACATTATAAGTCTATTATGGTTAATAATACTTGTTAGGTAGGTACCTACTAAATGAGCTGTAACATGAAATACGAAAGAAATAGGCTACCTATCTTCTGGGCCTAAAAACGGACCATTTAAATTGGGTTTTGGTGTTTGAATTTAGTAGGTACCTACGCGAATACCTCATGTACCTTCCGGTGAGCTCGCACCCCCAAATCTCAAGATCTAAATCCTCGAAATGAGTTAATTTTGAATGTTAAATACCAGAACTTTCTGCTCAGCTAAATATTCGAATATTACCTGCTCCTCCGCACAGTGGGTGAAAATTGAGCAAAACTTGAAAATTTAAACATGTGTATTAGAATCCTCTGGGCGATTACGTTGTTTTGATTATAATATAATAGTTATAGTTTGCACTTGTTCACACATGACGGTTAGAAGAAATTAATTGTGTTTGGGACTCCTATAGGTCTTTTCTTAGGTTGCCCCCGTTACTCTGTGCTTGGGTCTTGTGCCCCTCGTTATGGAAGATTCGTGGTAGGTACCTATCTCCCAACATGAGTTTGTCACGTCAAGGTAAGTCCTTTCAAACACAATAATTACCAAAAATTATTAAAAGAAAAGTACGAAGACCCAAAACGGAAATATTTTGGAGTAGAAATTTGCACTCATTTCATGGACAAAATTGAAAAGTTAACAGTGAATCGGATTGAGCAAAAAGCTTTTTATTAGGTACTGTGTTCAGCAGCTTTTAGGCGAAGAAAATTTAGTTTTAGCTGCAAAACAAAAACTGTTGCTTTTTTTTATCATTCAGCACTTTTTCTTCTGTTAATCTGTTTGTTGGCTCAGCGGTAACCTTTCAATGTTACAATAATACGGAGTTGGGTGTACCTACCTACTCATTGGATCACGAGTCAATAACATTCTAGGTACCTACCTATCAAGCAGTCATCAAGACGCAGCCGTAGACACTACATGGATCTATCCATGGAATCGTACTACAAGGATGTATCCATGGACATTTGATAGTAGGTTTAGTATCCATAAGAGGTTTCGCTTTCGCTGATTACATGTCTTCCTCCGATTCCGAATTGTCTAATTTTTTCGGTCGAGAGATTCGTTGTTAGCGTGATGATTAAAAATCCTGTAATCTTTGCGGTTTCTTTACTTTCAACTGAATAACAACACAATAAATTTTCAAAGTAGTTTTCTCTGAAAGGCTGTCAGGCAGAGGCCTGTTTGCGGTGAGGAACCAGCCGAATTCGCGGTACCACCCATAAACTCTTTCATGTCAGTCGTTAATTGACTTCGAGGTACCTTCAGGTAAATATTGTATTGTACCTTGGTACAATAGAGAGTGTGGAATCATGGCTACAGTTCAGCAACCGACAACTCAGCTTGAGTTTCATCAGGCGATGGCGGATTTCAAGACGATGTTCCCGACGATGGACGATGACGTGATTGAGGTAAGAATGTAACTACTTACTTACCTATGCCCACTTTAGAGTGCAGGTAGATAGGTACTTATGGTCTATCAATTCAGTTCAGTATTATACTAAGGACCAACCATACAATGATACCCAGTAGGTATGTAGATTACCTAGTTTATTAAGGTCCTAAAAAATGGAATAAGTAGGTAGGTAGGTACCTATTTAACAAGCTAATAGCTCTTATTTGAAATTCAAATGTATGCATTCCGAGATATCCTGAAAAGATTTATCTGAAAACGTTTTAAAATAAACTTTGGGCATCTCCAATAAAGAGGGTAGTTACGTACCTACCACAACCCCTGTGAAGTCGGCAATGGTAACAAATTTAACCGAAGTTATGGACCAAAATCCACAAGTGAGAATTTCATGAGTTTTCATGTTTGTGTTTCTTACTTCTCTGCTGTCATGAGTTCGTAACAGGAGAGCCATTAGCGTATTTCTCGAAAATTTGAATCGAAATTCTGTTGGAGGAGCGATTTCACCCGTTATATTTAATTTTTTAACAAAAGTGGGAGCTTTCTAAATAGCTGCTTTTTGAGGGGTTACCGATGATCGAAAGTTGTCAAAACGACTGTTGCTTACGATTTGAATGACGGGGAAACTTCGCCCCTGCTTCACATGGACCTAGGAGGTCCATTCACAAGAATTGAGTCGTTGATACTTCTAATTACCTAAGGAAAATTCGTTGACAGAATCCACATGTCATGTGATTTTCCAATGTGAGATTGCCATGAGTGAAGTGAAACATTTGGATGGGCAGTATAGCTTCCTCACATGGCATAAAAATAAACCTCAAACCCTTCCTCACTATCCTAAAAAAAACCTTCCACTTTTCCACCCGGAAACCCAATTAGTTCAAGGCAGAAGCAATAGAAACTAAACAGCTGCTGAACGCAGTGTTGCCAAATTATGTCCACCAAAACCCCCTCAACGTTAGAAAAAAACAAATTTAATACAATAAAACTCCTTCCGGAAAACCCCTAGATTCCCAGTCATGCAACATGACCCAATGAGCGAATTTTCCTAAGAAACGTGGAGCTAATGACTTTTTTAATCTGATTTTTAAAGATTTAACTTCAACTTTTAAGGCATTGCGAATTTCCCTAAATTCGAAGTAGGTAGGTATGTAGATAAGGAAAATGTGGTTTGGAAAAGGGAAAACATTTATTTGGGTTCTAGAGAGTTGTTTATTTACATTTAGTTCTCCTTCTTCCGTGGTTAGTTGTTAATAATATTATTGCACATGTACAGAACGACAACACATTCGTATATAATATCTTCCATGCACTCTAAAATCCAAAGATACATAGAATACCTTCCTTGTGTATTTTCGCCTTATTGTGCAGCCAGCAATAACAAAACAAACTCCTTGGATATGTTACTTTAGTAAATTCAGTATACAATATTTTTAGTTTTAAATTTAATTATTTACTTATCACATACCTACTATAAGAAGAAATAAAGAAATATTTAGTTGTATAAACCATTATGGCATTACAAGGGTTGGTACGTTGTTACAGGAACAAAGGATAACCTAAGCAAAAGTAAACTTATTTCAGTAAATTAAAAAAAAAACTTAAAAACAATACATCGATAAGGTACCTATGCAAAGAAACACAGCAGTCACAGCACCCGAAACACAACACTTTATCCACTCTAGTAGTATTCTCTGGAGCTCAACTCCGGAATCACATAATATTATCTTATTATCCAGTAATAATTATAATTAATAGGTGCAATACTTCTCACTAGGACTTTTATTGCCTCTCATTACTGAAATTGAAATTTGTTTGACTATTAATAATTATAAAATTATCTAAATCTAATTATCTACTTAATTATAAAATTCTAAATTTCATATCTCTCAAGTTGCACACTGGCATTTATAGGATAATAAAGTTAACTGTTTACACCATAATTATGTAGATACAACAATAAAAGGTACCTATTATGGTTCAAGCCCTTCGGTGATATTGAATTTGCTCATCTTCACGACAGTCTGCATAAACGAGATAGTTTTATTGAAGTTATGCTCGTTGTTTATTATTGAGTTCTATCAAAATGCCCATTGACTGATGACGTTGGTATTTCCCTCTTCAACGGCAATAGCTTCTTTAAATATGTTTTCGCCATCGTTTTTTGTGATTACAGGGTGAAAACTTAGAGAAAATAAATTAAAAAAATCTAGCTATCGCCCATTCCGAATGAAATACCTACATAGTAGGGATGAGCATCGTTCAAAAACCAACGAATCACACCGTCGATAATCGAAAACCATCGATACTAAACTATCAAATGTGGCTCGATCGAACGTATGATGTTAAATTCAGTCAGAAATTAAATTAAATGGTCAAATAGAAAATGGTGACATAGTCACTGATTTTACTGTCCCTGTTTTTCATGGATTTTACTGATTTTTGTACCTAAATTGCATGGATTATAATCATCCCTGCTACTAAAGTGTGACGATTTTTGTGCTTGAAAGGGCAGACGACCATCGATAGTGGAAAAATATCGACTATTAAAGACCATCGAGGGCGAAAACAACGAACATTGACGGAAAACATCAATGCTCAACACTAAAACATAGGCGATCATCTTGGTGCCAATCGAAAACTACCCTTGAGAAATTTTCGAACACTAATACTATCATGTACCATTTTTACTCAAGATAAGGACAGAATGAGAATGTTGCGCCTCTGTCAGAGGTCCCTCGCCGCCTATTAGCCTAAAAGGATTGACTCGCATTGTGCTCGCAGATGTCTGGAATTGCGTAACAGCGTCCACAACTACTCTCTATCTCTTCTGGGAGAACGTTCAAGTTTCAAATTATAATAATCCGAAATTATTCCAAGAAGGTAGAAGACGGAGGTAAAACGTGAAACTAAAGCCCACCAAGAGGCTACCGATTGGAAAGCATTGGAGCCAGTCATGCAGTAGGCACGAATGATCGTTCAAATTTAATGTTTTTAGCACTTGGGGAATTTAACTGATTTTTACAGATTTGTTTCTTGTGAATCCGTTCAGTTGTATTTGGCAATTTCCATGAGGAAGTTTTGCGCTTATTCCGATGTACTTACAATAATGTTCTTTTAGGGAATACTTAACTAAGGAATCGTCAAAAATTAGAAAATTCTCGTTCTTGATAAATTGAACCGCCCAAAATGGTTTATTGTAATAGGAAAGTGAAAGACTGTTATATTCTGCGTCGAATGGGACCAACGCCAGCGCAAGAACACCGTGATCATGATTTTTGGTGATTTTTCATGTTCACGACTTTTGTAGAAAAATGAATGTGGAAAACTCAGAAAATCTATTTAAAAAAAATCACCGGAAATCATTATTGCGGTGTTGTTCGGCTGGCGTTGGTCTCATTCGACGCAGAATTTGACAGTCTTGAACTGCTATCCCGTAATTAGCAGAAAACACACTAAAATAGTCGTTTCTCAACTCAGCAGTACAACAAACCATAAACAATAAACATACCTATCACAAGCAAGCCGAAAGTCCTTCCACCCTCAACCCACATATTATTCTGAATTTGACTAGGAAAATTTTGAATTCGATTTGGAAAATTCTGAATTTGATATGGAAAATTCTGAATTTGGAAGTGACTTGGAAACCTATACTTATACTGTCATTTTATTCTATGTGGGAAAGCTCTTCCAGTACCTCCAATGCAGATGTTTTTGTTCAAAATTCGATGATGCATTTTCGAATTCGATTTGAATTGTTATGTGCAGGCGGTGCTGCGGTCGAACCAGGGAGCAGTCGATGCGACGATCGACCAGCTCCTGTCGATGAGTTCAGACAACGAGAACGAGAAGATCAGGAAGGAGTTCGACCTCGAATTCGACGAGGAGCCGCAAGAGCGCGAATCGAACCCACCACCGCCGGAGGCACCTTCGCTGTAAGTTGAATTCCCTTGAATACCTTCGCTTCGTTGTTGTTGACTGTACCTACTGTTGTGACCCCTGGTTGTTCCCGACAGATTCAACAAGTTTTTGTCGAGATCAGACTTTTTAGAGGGTGTGCGTTCCACGCACACAGGGGAAATCTGAGGCAGCGTGATTAAGAATACAAACTTGCCAGCTCAACGAATAGGTAATATAACTGCACGTATAAATGGGCATGGAAATCAAGGGGATATTTTACTTTTAGATGGCATTAACCATAAAGACAAATCAACGTGCACGTTTTCCTATTCACATGCATTCGGCATGTAAGTAAGTAAATATATGTGGGGTTTTGGCTTTTCTGCATTAATTATTTTTATTCTAATTACGGACGCTGCCGTTCATTGAATACAGAGAGGATGGTAGAGACCGCCCTGCCGACTATATTTTCCTTGTAGATGCAAAGTAAGGAGACTCCACTCCCAGCTAACGTTAAAACTGAAAAAGGGAGAATAAAAATCCGGCGTTAGGACACCTGTATCCGATGAAATGATTGGGAATGTCTAAAGGACGGGAATACTTCGACTACTTACCCCCATTGTGTGGGGTTGGGGTGTGGAGATGTAGGAGTGCCTCAATTTTGCTCACAGATGCTGGAACCTTCAGCGCTCAGCTCCGAATTAGGGATAAGCAAGATGAGTGCTGCAATGGGACAATTCAACTATTAGAGGTTGATTCACATAATGCTGTTAGCCTGCATGAAGGGTTCCTTGTGTTTGACCACTTACTTTGTTCACGTGGCGAGCAATCACGGAAAGACAAAGAGACTACGTTGGCGGATCACAAAAAAACTCATTTTCTCCCAGCCTGGAACGAGTGGGGGGAACAAACCTACCTATGGGAAATCCATGTTGAAGAGATGGTCAGCTGATTATGACAGAAAACTATTTAGAAAGGTTGGCAGCCTTGGGCATTTATTATGGCGATAAGGCATATCACCACACTACCATCAAGAAAAATGGGAAAAGGGAATTTTTGAAAAATGTTTAATTTTAGCCGATTTCCTCCTGTAACTTTTGGCAGAAACGTTTGAATGGCACCTTGTATTAATTCATTCAAATGTAAGATTTCATAAGAGCCTTCAAATAAGAAGGAGTTCATACTGTGGGCAAGTACTACTTACTGCTACACACAGAAGTGAGGTTGTTAAACGGGTTTTTTTCTCAACTAGAAGTTATGAGGTTTAACAAATATTTCAAGTACCTGTTTCTTGCTCCCTGCTGCTGTTTCTTGTACCTGTTGATTGATCGATCTCTTCAAATACAAAATGCAAAACCAACCTGATTCTATTGCCAGTCAATCTAGGCTTTTCAAGGTCTTGTTTCTGACTAATAATGGTTGATGATTAAAAACACAAAAAGAAAAACTCCCAATTAATAACAATCATAATGTTTCTGACTAATAATTGATAGATGATTTGAGTCAGAGTACAAAACCATCCCGATTCTATCCCGGGACGGCTTTAGTGCACTTGAAGAGGTGAGGCTGATGGTTATTAGGAGTAAGGAACAAATTGTTACGGAAGGGATACCCACTATGTATACATAGGTAAAAATTGAGCAGCTCATGAGAGTTCCCAAGAGATCCGACGAGCAATACGAAGATTCGCATTTAATTGTCGCATCACATTGGCTCGGACGAGCAAGGTGGAAGCCTTGTCAAAGTTCGTATCCAAATATTTTTCCGTATCGAGAAATGAGTGTCGTGTCGTAAAGTGACAGTTTGCGTCATGCACGAATATCTACTTGAATCCATCCAATCTCGGTCGTCAAAAATTAGGAAGGGTGATCCATTCATTAAGAACCACCCTGTATACGGAAATTCGAAAGGCGAGAATTATCTATGTATTCTTTCCTTAAGATAATCTCCCATAAGTTTCAACGTGTATGGGACATTTAAAAAAACAGAGTTGATAACATGACTGAATAGGCACCACTTTGTTCCTACGCCTTATTTCGTACATTTTCTCAGCTTATTATTAAAATATAAGTGCAATAAAATGGTGTAGTAAACGTTGCGGGAGCAGTCTCGTATAATTTTGCGAAGACGGGAGCAGACTCGCCATTCCCCCTTTTATTTCCCCATAAATGGCAGTATTCATCGTCTTGTTTTACCCTGAAGTGCCTCTCTGTTATATGAGATGAGGTTAGGAGATCTCTTAGCAGCTTTTTTTGAATCCCTTCTGAATAATATGGGCGATCCATCAGTTTTGGAACACACTCGACAAACCTTCTGTCTGAAACACACAAAAGTTTGTCAAAAAAAAGAGCTCGTATTTAATCAATTTTGGTGCATTTGTAATTGTAAAACATACTAAATTTCGTCAAAAAAATTATCTCGTATGTAATCAATTGCGTTGCATTCGTACAAAATTTCGTCAAAAATGTAAACAAATGAATTTGTATGTAATCAATTTTGGTGCATTTGTAATTGTAGAACACGAAATTTCGTCAAAAATGAAAAAAAAATTAGTATTTGTATGTAATCAGTTTTGGTGCATTTGTAATTGTAAAACACAAAATTTCATCAAAAATGTAAAAAAAAATGAATTTGTATTGTAAAACTGAATATGAATTTGTATTGAACTTGAATTTGTAATTGTAAAACATAAAATTTCATAAAAAATTAAAAAAAAGAATTTGTATTGTAAAACTGAATATGAATTTGAATTGAATTTTCAATACAAATAAATAAAAGTAAAGTAAGCAATCATTCCAGGCTGGATTTTCGTCCGTCTGCCACTCCTGGCGTCGCGGACGTCATCAGCTGTCCTCCAAAGGGAGGATCAGAATTTGTTCTGATGATTTCGCTCAAGGCTACTCATTGCCTCACCCCCTTGAGTGGAGAGGGGTTCGCCGACGGCCCGACGTGAAAATACTGAGATGTGTGGTCCCAGCCACTCAGGCGGTCACCCATCCAAGTCCTAACCACGCCTCTAAAAGCTTAACTTCGGTGATCTCACGGGAACCGGTTCATTCCACCAGATAAGGCCGTCGGCTAAATACAAATATGAATTTGTATTGAATTTGTAATTGTAAAACACAAAATTTCATTTTAAAAAATGAGTTTGTATGTGCCTAATCAATTTTTGGTGCATTTGTAAAAAATGTCGTCAAAAATTTAAAAAAAAAATGAATTCGCATGTAATCAATTTTGGTGCATTTGTAATTATCGTAAAATTTTAATTTTTCACATTTTTATGTAATGGTACAATTTTTATTATATCTTAGTTATGTCTAAAATCGATAAGAGTCAATGCCTTCTTCATAATTTTAAACATGAAATGATGATGATTGATGAGATAATTGATGTTGACAGGTCGACGGGGGAGGCGTGCGGAACAGCGACGGCAACGGCACTGCGTACGACCAAAGGGTGGAATCCCCCCCTCCTCGGCCCCCTCCCACACGACTTCCTCCGACTCGCCGCCGACACCAAACAGGTGAGTCAGTTCGTGAGTCCGAGATGAGTACGTGCGTCGGATCTTCCGAAGTTAAGTGAGCACGTACTCCCGAGCGTCGTTGACTTTCGCGGCCCTTCCGCGCCTTATCGATAACCCTTTCCGACTCAGACAGTTCCAATAAGATATCGATAAGTCGTTCGCGACGCTCGCGACTCATCCGTTGCGTTCGCGATGTGGTTGTACCTCCTGTGGAACAAGTTCCGGGTGAGGAGGCGGTGGAAACGCCGCGAGGAGAAGCGCGTCCGAGCGAACCTCGTCACCGCCATCCTCGTAAGGTTTCATTTTACTTTCCACGAAATAATTTTAAAAAAACCTCAAAGTTCCATTCATGCAGCATG
>JAEMON010000010.1:19518982-19529089 GCA_030264115.1 Lygus lineolaris
TACATGAAAGGAATTTTTTAGATTTTCTCTCACTCTTTATCGATCGGAAGACTACTGCGGCGGTGGCGGCCCGGCGGGACAAACCGGCGCGGCCACTGCTGAACTTTCAAATTTCCCGCGGCGCGCAGGCGCCACCACGCATCGCCTGACACTGACATCCGTTTCTCGCGCCTTCCCGCCCGTCCTGTTCTGTGCTCCTCGTCGCCCCTTCCTCCCGCCAGAACAAAAAATCACATAATTTTCGTAATAATTACCCCAATTATTCGTCGTACTCGCCCGATTTTTTCAAACTCACGAAGGATTTATGATCGGAAAATCCGCCCCAGCGGGAAAATCAATTTATTCCGGCGATAAATCGCTCGCGGGGAGCCGTTTTTCGTTGCCGGCGCGGGCGGTGACGCAAGATCGGTCCAATGAGCGGGCTCCGGGCTCCGGGCTGGAGAAGGAGAAGGGCGATGTCGCTCCAGGTGCAGGTCTGCCGCTGGCCCGAACAAATTTCCCGCTCAAGGGGGAATCTCGGGAGGTAACTTCCTGCAGAGCATACTCGTCATTGTCTCTAAATTCCAGTCCCCCAAGGCAATAATCTACCATCTATCAAGTTTTTGATCATTTTAGATTTACTCTCGAAAATTTCATCAAATTCATCAACTCAAGTTTTTTTCAACCAAAATAATTAGGTAATTGGGAAGTATTCTTGTCGAATTCAAGATAAATAATTATTTCTATTGTCGTTTTCAAACTAACACAATTTATTGATCATTTGGATGGTAAATACAAGTAATTGAGTTAAATTTTCTAAATCAACAACAATTTTGATTAGGGAAAATATTCTAATTTGCCTGGGTGAATTTCTTACCCAAAGTTTTCAAAAATGAAAAGAATCTCGCTAAATTATTTCAAAATATACTTAATATGAACGTCTTGGGGGAGAAAATATGGTGTTTAAAAATTTTTGTCATGGTAAAATGATGCTCGATAGAGAAATTTAATTCCTCAAAAATTCATAAAAAAATAATCAATTAAGAAAAAAAAATCCCCTCCTGGATCAATATGCAGCCTTCGAGGTGTACTATAGTGTTGCTATAATAGATATCATTTGATTGTGAGTCTTCCTACTATTATTGTTTGAAAAAAATCCAATGAGACTTCCAAAATTATGAATAGGTGTGCCAGCTACATAACGCACCACTCCTCCAGACGATGTCTGAACTAGGCATGGATACTAGGTCCATGGAACTAGGTAGTCTGAGAGACAGTCAGAATCCAAATTTACCCCAATTTTTGAAACACCTCATCATTAAGAAAAATCAATTTGATCCCCTGAATACAAATCCTAATGAATATGTCACGAGGTATCTGCTTGTAGAGTAGGTACCTAGATAGTTACAATTTTTTCCGAACAAATTCAAGGTGCTTAGCAGCCTTTATGAGTGATTGATTCCTTCAATTTAATTTTCTTGGGTTTATTTAAGGTGCCTACCTAGTTTCGTGATGAATGGAGCTCTTCAAGTTTAAATCAATACCTACCTACCTATCAGCCTTTCGAGGTTTTGCTGGAGTTTCCCTGGGCTTTTTTTTTTTTTAATGTTTAGCTCGATCATAGAATACGAATCCGGTTTGACTGAAGGTTATCGTCGTTCAACCCCTATAAACTAGTGATGATTGGAGCAAATTCAAAAATGACTGGCAAGTCAGACAGACACTAATTTAAACACCCCATCATATAATTTTGACCAATGGTTAGGAGTACCTACCTAATTTAAATTTGTATTTATATTGGTGGTTGTTATGTTTTCGCCTTCCTGCTTATTCTCTCTTAGTAGGTAGGTACCTATTTTAATTTTTCATGTTTAGGTTTGAACCTTCTTCCAACAAATCCCTTCCAGGTTGAATTTTACCTAAGAATGTTTTTTCTATAGGTAGTTGGGTGAATAAAATAGAAAATTCAAGTAGATGCTAGGGTACTTACCTCTTAATAATAATTTATTATGGCGCTCCTATATTCTATCCTAGCTGTTTTATAGGTTTTCCTAGTCAAATTTTAAATTTGTCTAGTCAAAGTTTTCACAATTTCCCAAAACAAATTCAGAATTTTCAATAAAAGTCAGAATTTTTCATTTTAGTTTCAGAGTTCTTCATTTTAAATTCGTATTTTTTCAAAATTCCATAGCACACAAATATTGAAAATAATTCAAAATTTTGGTTTGAAAAATTCTAAAATAAAATTGATTTGGAAAATTCTGATTATGGTTTGGAAAATTTTGAATTTGATTTGGAAAATTCTGAATTTAACTTGGACAATTCTGAATTTAACTTGGAAAATTCTGAATGTGGATTGGAATATTCTGAATTTGACTGGAAAAATCTGTAAAAGAGTATAAGTACCTACCTTTTCTAACTACTTCGCGAAAACTCTAAAAATATCCCCGCACGAGGGAAAAAAGCGAGAAACTCGGTGTTGGTAACACTGTCCGCCTCCCCGACCTACGAGACAAAAAAAGTCGCCTCCAACTCCAACCAACCGGCCGGTCCGCCATCTTCCTTTTCATTCTTCTCTCGGATCTCGACACGACCGCAACTCTACGTTTCGCAACTCAAGTATTTTTATATATTCACAAAATCTCATAGTTTTTTAAATTTTCACATCGCAAAAATGAGAGAAATCGTTCACATTCAAGCCGGACAGTGCGGAAATCAAATAGGAGCTAAGGTGAGTCGTTTTTCCTTGTATGTTTGAATCCCACCGTTGCGTGGAACTTGGTTCTCTTTGTTAACTCCGAATTTGTCGATTTCACTATAATTTCCGTACAATTTTAATGCGTGATGTTTACATTTTGACTTGAATTTGTCGTTTTTGTGTCATTAGACATATTTTACTTGAAATCCGTGCCAGGTGGGGACTCAATGATCGGGGCGCAAGGTGGTTTCTCTTGGACCAGCTTCGGCGATGCAGTTTCTTTGTTCAAGGTCTCTTTTGTTGACTTTCAACATTTACCACGAATATCTCTTTCAATTTCATGTTTTACCATTCAATTTCGTTCCGAATTATCGTCGATATTTTCAGAAACTTCTCGTACAGCGAAATTCTGATGATTCGGGCACCGATCTAACCTGACAAATTTCCGAAATAGGTTCCCCCACGTTTCCTCTTTGCTCTCGATTTCCCCTTTGAAACCCCATTTCCAACCCATTCCAATATTTCTAAAGCAATTTTTTATCAAAGTTTCAATCAAAACCATTTTTTGACCAAAAACTTGCATATTTTTCCGGTTTTGTCAAACAAATGGGCAGATGGTGACCGTTATCTAGCGCGGGTATTTTGCCTCTAATTGGCGGGAACCGTTACTTTACTACAGATGGGAACCGCCACTGCTAGGTATTTCATTTGTTATCGATTTCCGTCCTGTTTTTTCACTGTCGTGCAAGATTTTATAGCCTTTTCCCCAATTGTACTAAATGCTGAATGCCTCTGTTAGGTTTCTGCCTTCATTTTCTGATTTGAAACTTCCTTCTGAAAATATTGTGACCGGATAGCTCCTACAGGATGGGAGATAAGTATTACTACCCCCACAGACGCTCACCCTATTTCAATCCTCAATAATACATGAACATACAGGGTGTCCCACAGCTATTTTGGTACATATACTTCAGGAATCGATTCTAAAGGTAATTTCCAACATGAATAGTGTCTCAAGAGTTTTTGCAACACCCCATTTTCATGAGTTTTTACCTACAATTTTAAGATTTGATTTTTCCCCTTCGACTCAATTTTAGCGAATTTTCGAAGAAAATGAAGCTATTGCAATGGCTTCAAAATTTTTGTAATGCAAATTTTTGACAATTTTCTCCATGGAAATCCGTTTCAGACCATTCTAAAACGATTCCTGAAATGTAACACTTTTTCATATGTATATATATTTATTTGTTTATATAGTATGTGTCACTCCAGACGATATCAGCCCGTGGGATCGAGATAAAAAATCCAAAAAAATTTAAAATGTCAATAATATCAAAAGTAAGGATGTGTTCGTTGCCCAGAATTTTTGGAGTACTCCAAGGGGTCAAATGTTGAAAATTTAGTTTCAAAAATCGCTAAAAAACGTGTTTTTTTGAGGTTTTCGTTGTAAATTACCTTCTTAAACATAGGAACATAATTATGGTATATTCGGAATCAGCGTGAAATTTCCTATAAGAATCACCCACCAAATCGGTTAAAATTATTCTTTGAAAATTCGCTCATCAACTCATGCTGCATGAATGGAACTTTTCGATTAGACCGATTCGAGAAAAGTAGTGAGTTTTTCGACATACCTACAAGCATAATCGAAATCATAAGTAATTATTTTGGTAATCTTTGAGTGGTGATTTAATTTTCCAAATAATAATTATTGCTCAGATTTACCTCAATTGTTCACTAGCTCACCAAAATTTGATTTGAATATGCTGTTGTGTCCAAAATTTCACTATTTTTCTCGAAAACCAATGTTTTATAAGTTAAGAAAATCCCATTCATGCAGCTTGAGTTGGTGAGCGAATTTTCAAAGAATAATTTTAACCGATTTTGTGGGCGATTCTTATAGGAAATTAAACGCTGATTCCGAATATACCATAATACATAATGTATGTTCCTATGTTTAGGATAATATTTCACACAAAAAACGTCAAAAACACGTTTTTTGCGATTTTTGAAACTAAATTTTCATAATTTGACCCCTTGGAGTACTACAAAAATTCTGGCCAACGAACTCATCCTTACTTTTGATATCATTGACATTTAAAAAAATTTTTGGATTTTTTATCTCGATCCCTCGGGTAGTTATCCTCTGGAGTGACACATATATTATGTGAATAAGTAAATAAATGTATAAATATTACCTATAAATATGATTGAGAAAAAGTGTTAAATTTTAGGAATCGTTTTAGAATGGTCTGAAAAGGATTACCATGAAGAAAATTGTCAAAAATTTGCATTACCAAAATTTTGGAGCCATCGCAATAGCTTCGTTTTCTTCGAAAATTCGCTAAGAATGAATCGGGATTGTCACAATAGTATTCAGCGGGAAAAATTACCTTGAGAACGATGCAACTCCTCCAGTCATGGTCAGGTCGTCAACACCCGTAAACACTCAATTACCTTGAAAAACCACAATTGAAAACACTCACGAACTCTTAAGAGACACTTTTTTATGCTAAAATTATCTGTAGGATCGATTCCTGAAGTTAGTTCCAAGATAGCAGCTGTACACACCGTGAATGTATAAAACAATTTTCAGCACCAGGAATTGTTGAAGAATGGTAAAGCCATTGCAGCAGTAAAGCATTTAGGGTTAAGTAATTCTGAGCGTTTCATCAAAACCACCTACCTATATTGGTGAGAACCACCAAAAATTAATCTGGAGCGCTGAAATGCAGCTTCTTATTGCTGTTTCATCCTCATACATGTGGATTGTCGGAACAAATGGAAAATATCATTATTATTTAAAGATAAGGATGGAACTTGAAGCAGCAAAGGAAAGGAAGTTGGTAGAACAATTTCGAACTTTCAAAAGAGAATAATTTTTTTAACAGAAAGTGATGAAGGGGGAACGGTTACATTTGGCCGTATACCTACCTACTTGTAATATGAAGATCAGATATTTTTTCACGTTTTTCCAATTTTTTTCAACTTTTGCAATAAGTAAAATTAAATTTTGTTGGAATGGGACAACCATGGTTTTCAGGAAGCGAGATTTTTATTTTGAGATGATGGGTTGGTATAACCATTTTCCGTTCAGGAATGTATGTGTTTGAAGTCTTCATTCAATTTGCAGGTAGGGACATGAATATGTTTCGTCGTTTCTCAGCCACCTTCCTCAGCCTTAGGTAGGCAGGTAACTGTTAATTAATGATGACTGAATTAATTGATGAAGCGAATCCTTGCACAGTTTCTCATTAAACTAAATACATTTTTTCAACAACGGCCTGCAAAAACTTTCTTCAAAGATGTGGCTCTTCTTAAACTGAAAACTCAACATTCTTCATACTTATAACCTAAATGAAGGTGGTGATTGAAGGAGGAGGAGGAGACCTTCCTGAAGGGTGGATGCTAAGAAAGAGAATGAATTCAAACATAGCATGGAGTTAAGATGGAGTGACATCATGATGCAACCATTAAACCTAGAGAAGATTGCAGGGATGTTCCCCATCTATAATGCAATTTAACAGCTGATGAAGGTGGCTGAGAACTGCCGAAACAGATTTATGTACCTACCTACAAATTAAATGAAGACGGGATTTTTATTGCAAACGGAATGGGGGCCTAGGTACTCACTAGAGATATGTAGGAAAGAGAATAGAGGGAATATATTTTATAGAGATGTAGGAAAGATTTAATAATTATCTATTTCGGAAATCTCGTGGGGATGGTCTCTTTCTGTTTCACAGTTGCTGAATTTTTTACTGAATCGCTGCATGGCCTTGCACCACCGTTTGAAATGTCGACCTCTTACGTGATCGATTGAACGAGTGGGTACAAAAATATTTTGAATTCACTCGAACAAAGATCAGTCCCAGATGTGTGTTGATGACTCAATAAATTCGTCGATGACCACTTCGAGGTGTCGTTAATTTCGACAGAAGGTGAAAGGAGATGAGGTCATCTTCGAAAGAAGTTGATAAGATACGAGGAGGTTTAAACTGAGATCAAGGGAAGTCGCTAAATAAATGTCGACATTCCAACCAAAAATTGGACAGCTAAAATTCGGGTTTCCTGGACAACAATTTCACACTTCCTGATCTTAATAAAATTGGATTGTGTTGGAGCGCAAAATTTTTTCCAACTGACAGATTTTTTCTCTGAGCTTTCAGAGTCGATCATAGCTTTGGTACGAATAGGTATTATCTATTTCAATAGGGGTGATTGCATTCTGAAGGGTCGTTAGTTACCGATGCTGATATGTAGTATAGTTGAGTATATTCGTGTAGCTGGAATGTTGAAGCTGAGGTATGGTGATGAGTTTCAGTTTCGAAGGACACACTTTTGCATAATGACCCACCTTTTCACAATTTTTGCATTTTTACGAAGCTGCCGGCCATACCTAATGATCTCAGTTGTCGAGGCTTGCCGCCACAAAAATTGTATGTTCGATTGGGAACTAGCTGCAATACAATCTAAGTACTTGCTTTGGAACTTGGGAACTAGCAGTGATACTGGAATCCATAGAACGATTGGATCATGACGAATAGCTGCTTGGTTTCTTCCAACTTCATCAAACCTCATTTATAAACGCGTGGAGATTGCTAAAATATCAGCTTCGCAGCTCCAAAATAATGCAGATGTATGCAACTGATAGGATGGCCGAGTGGTAGCGACGCGGATTTTATGAAGATTCCTCTTTAAGTTCTGTGCTTCGAGGTTTAAATCCAGCCTCGTAACAAGATGTACTTTTTTGGCCTGGCCAAGGACCACCGGCTAGCTCGATGGCTGCACTGAAGCAGGTCGATTGGATAGGACGTTTCCCTCGCCCTAGTTTTCATCTCAGTTATGTTATACACGGTGAAGCAATGGGGGAACTTGCATGTTTATTTTTTATTTTGTAATTTGAAAGATCTTAATGAGGGCATTCCCAAAAAGGTGCTATATGAGGGGTATCCGACGATTGAAAGTTACCGAAAACGAAGTTAAAAAAAAAAGTTACCGACCTCCCGCCTGCCTGGGAGGGGCCCCCTTTTGCGGAGCCTAAATGACGTCACGCGTTCCCTTTCAACCCATTTTCTGGGCAAACCAGCCGTAATTTCAAACTGAAATTTGGCATCAGTGGGTTTTGAAGGGCACTAAATCAGATGTTGAGGTTCAAAATGCAAAATTCCGACCCATGCATGCAAGTTCCCCATTAAAAAAACTGGAGTTTGGAGGTGGTTTTTTCTTCTTAAGAAATAGATAATGACAGCGTATAATTCTCAACACTGCTATGAGGACAATAAATTAATCCCTATATTAATATTATTTGCTAAAAAACAATATTTTCTCATTTGCTAGTCAAAAATTCTTTGGTTTTGGTGAGTTTGAAAGAGGGTTGGTGGAAGGGGCTAGAATTTGCCAACAACTCCCAAGGGGGACTCGAAACAAAAGAGTTCGAGAACCACTGATCTAGATATGATACAATCACTGATCTAGTATGATACAGTCATAGGTAAGTATACGATACATAGGATATAGCTAAATCAATGTTAAAGATATAAGACTTATGGGGTTCAGAATAATATGAATCGCACTTTTTGGATTTCCGTAGAGAAAATTTCCTAAAAGTTGAAAAATGCCTCTAGGAGTCATTAAATGTTAGGCTCATTACACCTAGTATTTTTCAAAAATTGTATACACCACCAATTCTATACAAATAACTATTTTGCATTTCGAAAATAGGCTCAGGGGAATCTTAGGTACCTATCTACTGCATGATGGAAACTTTTGTTATTCGTAGCTGAACATGGAATAGAAGGCTCCAATTGAAAGAACGTGTGAAGCCATATTTTTAGTATTTCCTGTTTTCTTGTCAGTGGTTTTTTTTTAAATTTCAATATGGAGTCGGTGGTGACTGCATGTTGGGGCACATGAAAGGTAGGTTTGTGAAAGTCGAGTTTCTTCCTCATTAAATCGGCCAAAGTCATAAAATTGAGTTCGGAATGGTCCGTGAGCAGTAAAACCGTGAAAACCTTCGGTTCATTTATGATCCCTCGTTGCCTAAGCAACTTCTGGGTTCGGGATGTACGGCTCTACACTGCTGTCAAACCTCATTATCGTGAAAAATCAAAGAGAATTGTTGCAACCAACCAAATTCTAATTAAGAGACACCCCCACTTTAGTTTATTACGTTGAAATCGTTTATCGTCAGAATCCAAAAAAATGAAAATCATGCTCATTCGTTGGGTGAGTTCGGTATAGTCATTACCCTCTATCTCCCAGGAAGGATCAACGAATGCTCATTCCATTGTCCTAGTGACTCATATCTTGATCCAGGTTGGAAAATACAGTTTTGCATAAAATGAGACCAACCCAACATGTAGAGGGTGCTGAATCCGATTCTGGGGTCAAACACCGAATTCTGACCCACGTCTGTTCCCCATTTCCTGTAGGTAGGTAAGTACTTTTTTCCGAGGTGTTTTTCGGTTCTGGTTTTTTTTTTTAAACAGCGAATTTCCGAAAGAAATGAAGCTATTGCAAAGGCTTCAAAATTGTAGTAATGCAAATTATTGAAAATTTTCTTCGTGGAAATCAATTTCAGACCACTCTAAAACTATTCCTGAAATTACACACTTGTTTGTGTGTCACTCCAGACGATATATGACCGAGGAATCGAGATTTAAAATTCCAAAAAATAATTAATGTCAATAATATTTTTAAAAACATGATGTGTTCGTCGTTGGCCTGAATTTTTGGAGTACTCCGAGGGGTAAAATTTTGAAAATTTGAAGTCAAAAATCGCTTTAAAATAACGTGTTTTTTGAGATTTTTTGTGTAAATACCATCTTAAACATAGGAAATTTATGGTATATTCGGAATCAGTGTGGAATTTCCTATAAGAATCACCCACCAAATCTGTTAAAATTATTCTTTGAAAATTCGCTCGTCAACTCATGCTGCATGAATGGAACTTTTTCGTACTTGATTCTCTGAAAACGTTGGAATTTTATGCGAAAAAAATTTCCAAGGGCTATTTATGATAGACATTTCATACACGATCAAACCATTTTTGCAACTGCTGTGTTGTGCAACTCCCTGTTTTGCAGTAACGCGAGCAAGTATACACCTTGCAACCTGTTGTGTACGTTTTGTGGTGTTTCCGAAGGTGTTCGACACAGAGAATTTATTGTTGTGCCGCGATTTTTCTCGCCCTTTCGGGAACCGAAGAACGGAAAAGGAAGTAAAGAGTGAAGAGTTGAGTTTGAGTTAACCTGAAGAGGAGAGTGAAGAGTTGAGTTAACCGCCTGGTCACAGAGCTCTAATTAAGGGGCCAAGGGACTAATGTAATCAAGCTTTTCCCAATTTATGGCCGATTTTGATGTAGTTTGCGGGTTTTTATTAATATTCTCTAAGCTAAGGGGATCAGATAATATAATAATAATATATTA
>JAEMON010000010.1:19562012-19582317 GCA_030264115.1 Lygus lineolaris
AAATTCGCTCATCAACTCATGCTGCATGAGAGGGACTTTTTTTCATTAAAATTATCTTATCTTAATTATTAACTTACCTTAATTATCTTGCCGCGGTTGGGATCGATCAATCCCAACACTTGCGGTGTTGGGATCAACAGGCAGAAAACTAGTAAAAATAAAGTACAAATAATTTCCACGAAAATTTAAACTGGATAATTCGTTAGGTATTCTCAATTAGGATTTTCCCCTTTCAGCGTCTTCGTTTCTAGAATGTAAGAATAACCAATAATTTTTCGTAAAAAAATGATGGAAAACAATATTAGAAAAAAAGTTTAGTTTGAAACGAAGAAAGAGGAGAAAGCAGGTATTTTGCACGTGGCCCGTCGCCAAAAACACAATTTTAATCGCAGCGATGAATAAAAGTACTCAGTCATGCAGCGTGGCTCAATGGCGTGGGTCAATTTTACACCTACAAATATCACGATTTTTACCCTAAAAATGCATGCTGGCGATCTGGGACCAGTTGCACTCAACTCAATGTGAAAAAATACTTGGAAAATGATACACCACAAGCCCATATTGTCGAAAAGCATTTTTGGCAATTTTTGGACCAGTAAATTGTAAATTTGGACACCTTTTTATTGACCTACCGAGCTGGCCAACGAACGTGACCTGTTGATTTCCAAGACCAATTTTTCTGCGTCTGAACGGAAATTAGTGCAGTTCGGGCAGAGGCTGCTGCGTCGTCACCGCCGTGGAATCTTGATAACAGAGTGGATAGACTGAAGGTTGACAACAGGAGCTGAATAATAGGAACATTGCAAATACCTAACTCTTCTCGGAAATTGGAGCCAAACTCCTCAGGTTAGGTCCAAATGTGAATAAAGTGAAATTTTCAACTTGGTAGAGGTTCAAATTCAAAATGGTGGGGGGTTCAATATATGGTTCATGTCTATTATTATCGAGATCTATAATTATCGTGAATAGATGTTGGTCTAAATAGGTAGGTACATGTTCCATTAAGTATCTAGTTCATATTCGACTCAACATTTTTACTTCTCTCAGACCACCTGAAATGTCCTCAAATCTCGGTTTTCAATAGAACTACTCAGGTTACATAAATAACCGTATTACTACTCGGGACTAATCAGTTGAAAAAAGGGATGTACCTATGCAACCTTGGATGTATTGGAATCGAGATTTACAGGAAAAAGGTGGGAAACTACTTCTTGACTGAGAAGGTTTTTTCAGTTCCTGTAAATTTTGTTTGATTGTTACCTACCTATTTATATTCACCCTCCCATTCAATTATTGGCTACATGAAATGTAGTTATTTATAAAAGCAATGAGCAACTTCAGAATAGGTAGTCACTTAATCACTAAATTATTAGTTACTCTCGATGCGTGAATTTGTATTCACGGGATTTTCGGTTGTGATGCTAGTCTTTCGAGCTTAGATTATTCTCAATCAATACCACTCTTTTCCGCGCAGTATAAATTGTTCCTAGGTGGATCAAAATTTGGGTTCTGAAAAATAAACTTAAAATGAGGACTAGGAGTTCTGTCTGGAACAGGGCGGAGCCAGATGCAATAACAATATCATCGTCTACTTCCGAGTATGGGGATGGGGATGCTGCCAGCTCTCGGCCGGACATAGAACCAGTAAGTAGGTACCAAGAACCAATGATTTGTAATAAACATTTTCATGAAATACCTACATATTTAGAATACAACCACTTCACTTCCATCTATCTTTAACTACCTTTATCAGCGCCCACTATCGAGACTACCTAGAGAGGCCAAACTCCTCATCGATCAGTGTCCTGAGATTGACTTTATCAACCAGTCCCGTGACGCATGTACTCGTATTAGGACAGCATCCCAAAATCAATAGTGACATCTTCGACATCAGAAGTATCTTATTATTAGGTATTATCTTTTCAAACCAATGTTCTTTTTTCATTTTGCATACGCGGATTTTCATGTCGAATTATTGTAACTTATTCTATATCTTATTTCATATTCATCTTATTTCTATAATGAATTATACTTCACTTATATCTTCCTGTATATTTATGTTCTAAGTTGTGAAATGTGTATGGGGCTTGATCGTTTTGAAGAATAAATAAATGTCTACTTAAGAGTAAGTTTTGTGCCAACTACCTACCTACCTACATATGGAGGTATAACGTAGGATTCACTGTACCTACCACTCAGTTCATGAACTAGTTCATGCACCTATTCATTAAAAAGTTCTTGTTGTGCAGCATGAGAAGCCAATTTTCAAAGAACCAATTTCCAGCATGTTTTGGCAATACTTTCCCAATTCTAAAGAGGCTAGAATACCAGAAAGGGTACCTACTCTTTCCCCTGTACACCTTGTTCTACAACTTACCAGTGGAATAATCTGTAGGAAGCTGTAATCTTTTACAGATAGGTACCTACCAGATTTTTTTTTTGAAATACGAATATTGACAACAATGGGGCAACTGAGTATGGGCGAATGATCATGATTCATTACGGATCATTCACCATTGATTGCTTCTTTGCCTTCCTCTTGCTCTTCTAGGCTCCTCAGTCCAAGCCCACCTGCAGTGCAGCACCGTCCCCGAAACCCAATAGCTCCCCTACGCTCCTACCAGATTTTGATTACATGATGATTGATTTATAGCTATCATCATGATTTGCCTACCAAGATGATTGCCAACCTATTTTGGCTATTCTGCATGTAGTAGAATTCAGAAAATTTCATAACCTCCACATTGAACCCATTTTCTCGGACAATCCATGTACGAGTACCTATGGGCAGGCTACGCCAGTTATTCTCACCTGTTACATAAATATAATATATTTCTACTTCAGCCGGCAACCTTGCTCGGACGACTTAGAAACTTTATGAGATCGAGGCCGACAGATGCCGATCTAAGGGACTCCACGAATGTTCACAATGACTTCAACAATGAGCTCCAACGACTCGCAATACAAAACCTTCAGTTAAAGAGGTATACAGTTTCACATCTTTTGGGTATACTATAAATTATGGATATTAAACATTACCACTAATGTGTATAATCAGGGGCCAAAGGCCACCAATCAGACCAGACATGGCTTCCGGACGGTCCTCCAGTTTCTGTTCTGGGGTTCCCGGCTATTCAGGAAGGAGCTGCCCTCCGAGGAAATCTACAGATTTCAGGAGAGAACCCCTCGCATCCACCTCCACAGGTTTGAGAGGAGAACCAGTTACTCCTACAGGTTTGATATGATATTATACTTTATTGTTTCGTGTATTGATTTATTCGATTTGCCGCTTGGAGTGTTGTTAAAGAGTTTATTTAAGGGGGGGTTACTGTTTAATATGATGCCTATGAATATTCAGTTATATTCATTACGCCTAAAGACGATGTGATTACCGAACTGATGTTTCACGCCATATTATAACTAGGTACTACGTAGGTACTTAGTAGATACTACATATCATAATCCAACCATGATCAAGTTGTATCTGTAACCGGTATCTGTAACATACGATGTTCATATTATTAAAGTTGTCAGCGGGTTATTACTCATATTTTCAAGTGAAAACTTTCTACCTTGAGAAAATTTCTCAAAAATTTGTCTTTACTTTCCACAGCACGGCGCTCCAACGTTCTGGAGACCATCGCGCGAGGCTTCCCCATTACGATTCCAACTGATGAATTCGTCCATTTCATTGACTCTAAAGGCTCCCCCGATTTGACGGAGGATATAAAGAGGTCAACCGATCTACTACTACTGTTTATATACCTACTTGCATTTTTTCATTCTGAAAATATCAGCAATAGCGAGTGAATAAGTACATAGGTACTGATCGTTGCAATAGGTCCGACCGAACCAAAATTATACTTTCAGGTACTTCGAGGAGAGGAATGGACAGCACAGGGCCGAGTTCGAGCAATACGTAAACGTTTTCAAGTCAGAAAGACCGTGGGAGCCCAAATGGTTCACCAGTTTTCTTTATAAACTCTTCGTATCTACCAAATCCCGACCAGTGAGTATGTTTCGTTATTCATTACACCAATGGGAAATTATCATACATTTTTTAAAAATTTTTTTCTGAAAGATAATGACTCAAAAGAAACAATAATGAAGACGTTTAAGGCCAAAATAGTGTATCTGTAAATTTAGAAAATTTATTGAAATATTTATTATTGAAATTTGGCGGGAACGTGACGTTGAAAAGGGTGTAGTCTGTCATTGGACAATTCCGTCCAAGATGCCAACTGGACAAAACGAAACACAAAGCCCATCACTGTTTTGGCTCCTGATTAGCTAGAATAGAATTTACTCAATTAATTATTTAAATTATTCATATTTTCACTACTTTCAGTCCGATCTTTTTCGGTTCAGTTCTTTTAGTGTGCCATAGAAAGGGTTTCTCAAGAGCCTTCGGAATTCCGCCTGTTATTCAAACATCTGAGGTTTTATTCCAATGTTTCTCCACACCCGAACGATAAACTATTCTTTTCTTTGTGTTGGCAGTGTTATTTTATCCAAATAACAATAAAAAGGCAGAAACAATGTGATTTTCTCATACACGATAATTCGCCATTGGGTTAACAGTTTTTAGCAACAAATGGCTGTAAATAAAATTTAACTTCAGCATTGAACTTATTAGTTGAATGTTGAGTTTTCTCTCTTTTATGGAGTCCAATAGTCTCTTCTAGTTTACCATATAAATATTTACATCATTGTTCCTAATGTCTTCTAAATTTCCCCAATGACCAGAATTTGTAGCTAGGTAATTAAGAAATTATTAGAACGGACAACTAATTCCTTCTAATAGGTAAGCGACGAGCAATTCATAAGTTACTCTAGACCTAGACCAATAATTTTTTTCAACTTTATGACATCGATAGCGTCCCTCACTGTCTCAGCTGTATGCCTACCATGATCTCTCTCTGTCTTGAGGATCGCGGGACGAGGAGCTCGGGAAGCACCTCAACCATGCCCCAACGCAACTCAAAATCCTATTTATTATTTTTCACGTTTGTGATTTTGAAAATTCCTCGAATTAAGTATGTTATACAATCATAATTACATACTTTACGATGTGAATAATAATTCCAAGTTTACTACATCCAGAAAAAATCTGGAAGAAACCAATAAAAACCTGGTTTCTCTTAGGTTTCTTCCAGTTTTCTCTGGATGGGAAAAACTTAAAATTATTATTCACATTGTGGAGTAGGTATGTGATTATGATTGTACATTACATTGTAAATTGAGGAATTTTCAAAATCACAAACGTGAAAAATAAAGAAGAGGATTTTGAGGTGCGTCGGGGCATGGTTGAGGCGCTTACCAAGCCGGGCGTCCCATAGGCCCTTAATTTTCTCATTGTAATATGTAACAACACGTACATTCATGTCATATTTATTAGTTGTCAGATATCGATTTAAACTCAATCATAATAATCAGAAAGCGGGGTTAGTTGGCATAAGGAAGTGCTCCTCTCAACTATGCCAACTAACCCCAAATGCTCTTTTCAGACATCATGGCTTCCTCACTCTCCCATCCTGCACAAACAAACGATTTAAATATATGAATGCATTCACAGTTAAACCCCCAACCTCGAACTGCAGTAAAAGACGCCTCAATTTTGTTAATGTCTACGTGAAACCAAAGTAACAAAGTGAACAAATTTACTTTGGTACTACAACTTCAAAAACAAAATCGTCTCCTTCCTCGTCCAAATGCTTGATTGAACTGAAACTTTGGTAATATTAATGGGGGCTTTAAACAGTGTGACCGTCAGCACAGTCTCTTGATGTTTGACTGAAATAGAAGCTGTTTGCTAACTAGCCCCAGCTGAATTTTCTTCGGAAATTAGCTAATAAATTAGTGGTGCTAATCGTATTCAAGAATAATGTTAAGAAAAAGAAACTCAAAATTTCATGATTCTGATCAAGACAGAATTATGATACCTAGTATGAATATAGTAAGAAACCTACCTACCTACTATTATTTTATCCATTAATAAGAAAAATTCATTCAACTTTAGCATGAACTTGACCTGGCCTTGACGTAATAAGTGACTCAAAAACTGGAAATTATTGTTATAGAATGTCTACCAATATATTTTTGACGTCAAAGAACGAAGAGAAGAGAGCAAATATATACAACGGTGGAGAGACCAGAGCGGATTCTTCAAATGTGAGTACTACATTATATTCAGTGTTCTTAAATCTTTTTTGTGATATAATCAAATCATGAAGAAAGACGTGACCGAAAATCGGAATCGATGTTTATTATAAACATAATATTATTATAGTTGGTGGATGTAGCGCACTTCTCTATGCATGAATAAAATCTTCCCTTGGAGTCCCTCTTCAAAGGTGATTTAGTCTGAAAGGTGGTTTCAACATTAACACATTCAAGCGCACCTCTGAGTCTTCACACCGAGCGGGAGGGCACTTAAGCGGTCATCTTCCTCCCCACACCTGTCATGGAGGGAGTCGTAGTTCCCCACCCGATCGCTTGGAAGCGCCGTTTCTCTTCATGATCTATTCAGTACGACACTGGCTGTCACCCAGTATGCATAGGAGCTCACGCCAGATCGTGAACTAAAAAATACGCGTATTCTTAAGAGTGAGACAATTTTTATTATTTTTTGGTTCAGGGTGGTAGGGTTGACAGAATTTGGGCTCCCACACTGAAAGTGTTAAGCTGGGTATTTGTGCCCCAACAGTTTCTTTTTTGTCGGCAATATTTTTGTGTGCTTTTCTATAATATAACACATCAAGAGGTGAGTGGTTTTTTTTCTCCAAAATGCTTTGTTCTCTAAAATTTCAACTTCTAAGAGAGATTTCTCCAAGACTGTGTGTCAGGTACTACCGGGCTTTCGCTCTGGTCCCATTTTATAGGTATTTTATACCTCTAACATAATACTGAAAGAATCAGCTGCGGCCTGATTATGCAACAAAAACTCGTAGAATCATAATTCGTTACTTTTCCCCACTTTTTTCTTGTACTGAGCACTGACTTTATCACACACCCCACCATTTCATGCTCATCCCGTCCTTCCACATCCTTCAGAGAACTAGTATGTAGGTATACAAACAAAATAGATTGGAGTTTTCATTTAGGCTTTGTGATAGGCACCTTCACAAAATATGAAGCATGCTGGTAGAAGCATGTTCCACGTTTTTTAATCTTATCTGGAAAGTAAAGTAAAAGTAAAGCTATAAAGTTTTAAAGTAAAGGTCTCCTCTCAGGTCTAATGTAAGGTCCTGTAGCAGCAGGACTATAATATAATTACTACTAGGTGTCTTATTATTCCTGAGTTACAAGCTATCGAATCGCCCGGTTGATTTCAGGGACAATTTATGTGGTTGCATTCCTGACATACATCGTGATGATCTGCTTCTTGATCGAGATGTACGATGAAGAAGGCATCAACATGGCCGTTCCTGTGACACTCTTCATCACCATCCTCATCAACAAAGCCCTGGTGAACATGAACAGCTCTCTCCCTGATGGAATATGACCAATGGTTAATAATAAAGCCAGCATCCGCAATCATTAGTGTTCGCTTTGTTCCAACTATCTACCCGTCTAGTAATTCCTGATGCCAAGAAAATGGTAGTTTATTACTTGGAACTCTTCAATAGGTACCTAGGTACTAAAATAATCAAACAGTAACTTGAAGCGCCATATGCATCAAATTGATACAATCAAGTTGTCACCCAGGCGCCGCGCGTATCAATCTGATACAATCCTAGTTCACACCAGGAGGCCATTGTATCAAAACGATACAAGAGTGGGGGGTCGGTTTGAAGCTCATTGTAGCATCCTGATGCAAGGTTGTAATTGATTTCACTCGAGTTGTGACCTTGTCTGGCTCCACACTGTCACTTAGCACCGTTGGCCTGAGCAAACAATACAACAATGACAACCTGATAAGCAAAAAGCGACAAATTTCTTATTAACCACAGTAACCCGAAGAATGTTGTTTTTTCCTCAATTCCTAATTTTTAAATTAATGTACTGTTGAAATATAGCATAGTATCCTGTTCTGTGGTTGAATGAAGAGTCTCATTTTCTCATTTCTCCCTGGAAACTCAGGGAAAAAAACTTGTGTCATACGTATACAAACTGGCCCTGGACAGGGGAAAAACATGAATTCATAGCAGGAGGCTACGTGTATTAATTTGATACAACCGCCATTTTGGCTGAATTACATATTGACCATGGCGAAAAATTAATAAAAACGTAATAGAGGGTCATACAAAAAATGTACACAAAACTCGGCGCCTGCACCCCCAGTTAGTTCTACTTCAGCCCTATTGTATTGGCTAAAAATAAAAAACATGGAACATGCTTCTTCTAGTGTGCTTCATATTTATGTTGTGAAAGTACCTATTAATAGCGCTTATGACTCACTACTTCTTATCTTACCTTTATAATCACCCCGTCATAACAAAATATCGCAAAGCAAAATTTCGTGACTCGATACCGTTCCCGAAAAACGTAACACTTTTTGCCAGTTAGGTCGAGGCTAAAGCATATTCCATGCTAAAACATTTTTTGTACCAAGAATGAGTAGGTAGGTGCCAATCTACTTACCCACAAGGTACTTGCTGAAATTTATACAATGTATATTGAAATTTATACAATTTTGATGTTGCGTTTCCAATCCGGTAGCTTTAAGCAACAATTTAGTAGGTATGTTGCCATGATTATGTACCTTCCCTAGCGAATAATACTTTACCTACCTGACAAGGAAAAATGTTCACTTTAATTCAAATCAAACTTTAACCACGACTGAAAACAAAATATTTTTACTTATTAATATCCTGTATGGGATCATCCACGTTCGGCAGTTGTTTAGATCTGAAAAGATTTATTTACAATCTTCGAAAAGAAACATCTTTGTTCCGCCTCCTTGGTTGTTTGCGTCGGAAATGGACAAGTTTCATTCCATATTTAATCTGATGGGAAAGAAATCGTTACAAGAGAACAATAATTTGAGCGCAGACTCGCCTAATTGTGAGACAAACGACGAAGCCATTTCGATTGAAGACGCAGAAGTCCCGAGTTTGAGAGAAGTCCAAAAAGGTATTTGCACATAGAGGTGGCAACGATATATCGATATAATGGAAATATCGATATATTGCGTTCGATATATTTATATCGATATAGAGGTACGATAAATATCCAAATATTCGGTCATGCTCGCCCGAATATTCGCCAATGCTCGGAGTTTGCCGAATACCCCGCACACACTTGCGGTGTTGGCTCTCAACCCTAGTACAACTCACTCTACACTAATTGGCCAATGCTCGCCGCCTTTGACTCGGGACAAAAAACCGCCTTTTGAGCGAGTGTCCCCGAGCACGAATGTTCGCTCGGGCATTTGTCCCGCGGTTACACTTGCGGGATGAGTATTCGCGAATATTCGGAGTTGGGCCCAACACCACAAGTGTAACCGCGGCTTTATATAGGAAATAATTTCAGAAGAATTTTCTAACACCCACAAAAAATGAAACGTAGATGAATGATGAAACACAGGATGGATAAAGCTACCCTACCGAAACGAAAATCCATGCTACAGAAACTTGATCACCATACCTCCTTATCGCCCAAGACCACGAAGTAGGCACAACAACAACCACACACAGAGCGTTTTGTGTTTGATCGATCCCCTTCCGTTATTAGAAATTATAAGGGATCTCCATGTTGGTACATAAATGTTAAAAAATGGCTTTTTGACAAATATATACTTAATACCCAAGTTGGAATTTGTTTTTTGTCCCTGCCTCAATCGATTGTGTGATAATAATCGATTCGAATGACAATAACCCGAGTCCTTGTCCCCGACTCATAATGTTTTGGTCTGGCCGCAGCCACCAGCTAGTTCATATTGTCACCACCAGTAGCAGGCCGATTGAACAGCTCCCCCCCCCCCCCCCCCCCCCCCCCCCCCCCCCCCCCCCCCCCCTCGCTACCATCTCACCATCTCTGTTAGTTTATGTTACTCGGTGAGGTTACCTATGGTGTTGGAAAAAATCCCACATCAACTGAAATTGTAAATAGAGAAATCAATTACCATCCTGATTACCATCATTACGATTGATTCTTATCATAAGATTGATCGTGGCAGGAACACTATTTGTACCCCTCTCTATCTGAATAATCGTTCGATATATTTCTTCTGATATATCGATATTATATTTCTCCCAATACAGTAGACATATCGATATACCTTTGATCGATATATGACTTTCGATTTGCCATCTCAATTTACACAAAGATGATTTTGAATAAATTGATTTTTTTAAATAATCTTGGTAACATTTAGTAGGAGTTGAGTGTTGTCAGGCAACAGCAAATAAACCTTTGGTGTAGGAAAGTAAACAAACAAAGACATATATGCTTTGAAAGGGAGAAAAAAACACTCAAATTCCTAACCACTCTACCCATGGCCAAACGCTACAAGACGATTAGAGATGCGACCAACATGATTTTCACAGTATTTATTTCATTAGTTACCAGTTTTTGTTATCAGTTGTGTTTGTTAAAACACAACATGCTAAAATTGTCACAATTTGGATTTTTCAGACGATACTTTTCCTTATAATTTGTTTTTGAGGATTGATAATTTCTGACAATGTATCACATTTTTTAAAAAGGTAGATAGTAATTTTGAAAAAGTTATTCTACAGTGTTATATAGTTGTGCTGATATTTAGGTTTGCTCCAACTGAAATCTGCAAATAATATTCAGTTTATATTCGAACAGTATCAAAGTCGTTTCCCAAGGGCAAAGTTGAGTGAATCTTCGGCTCGAACATTTTAGAACGTCTGAACGTAACTCAACGTCTTCGAACTTAATTGGAACAAACTTGAGGTGTCAGAAGGTTTCCCTGTATTCAACTCAACCCTCCCCTCCTCTACAGTGGTGAGAATATTCAAGTTGAGTGCAACTCGTCATGGCAGGTGGAATAGGATTCCAGTCGTAGAGTAAGTAGCCTACAAACCAGCTGGAAAATATTCTAGTTGGATATTATTAACAAGTGTTACTAAGAGCAGTTTCCGAATTTCACCAGCACAGCTTCTAGTTGGAACGGACCTATTTTGACTATTTTAGGTTGTTTAGTATATTACCAATGTTATCTGAATTTCAGAGCTGGAATTTGGTTTGAACAAGCAGTCGATACGTGTGAAGACCCAAATTGTCGATTTGGACCCTATTCTCCACGATAAGACTTCTTCCCTACTCAGAAGTGAGACTTAAGAGATATATTTATTGACATTTCAATCAATATACTGGTAGGTAGTTAATGAGCTAAATAGAGTTTAAATAATCGGTCTTCATAGAAGGTACCTAAAGACCAGTGGCGAGGGCTTCGGTCATTGCTAGATGCGGCGATGACTCGAGAAAATAAGGACAAACAATTAAAAACATTATTTTTCCATTTTTGGGGTTTATTTGGAGGCGATAGAGGTCGAGATGTGAGGCAGGAGAGTCCGAAATGTTGAACGCCCGCGGGAGAGATGCCTCTCTAGTTGCCCCCAACCCCTCAACCCTTTGGCTAGGAAAGGGAGGTGGCGCATCTGGGCTAGACCACTTGATAGCGTGAAGGAGAGGTGAGAGGGAGGGGGTTGGCTATACCAAAGTAACTCGTCTCGGATCTGCACTATTCGGCGCATCTCGGTTATAGTCAGTGTTACTCGGCAACCCTCCTCCCCCTCTCACCATATCTCTGACCACCTTCCGCATCCCTCCTCACTGGGCCAGATGACGGTGTTTTGACCGTGTGCATCGAATTTTTTCCACCCAAAATCACCTGTTTTCACCAACACCAGTGAGACATATCCATGAACTCGAGTAGGTACACCCACAAAGGGTGTGTCAGTGAGTTTTTCTAATCCGTATAAATCCTGAATGAAAGAAGAATTTCATGGAGGGTATAAATCCTGAATGAAAGAAGAATTTTATGGAGAAATCATTTTCTAGGAAAGTTTGGTATTAAATTCGATCTATATTAATCGTAGGGCTGTGCCTACATGGGTCATGAATTTTATCATAAAAATTCGAACAAAAAACTTTCCAATTGAAGACTGAAACTTTGTCACAGTCACAGTCACTTTGTCACTACTTGCGTTGACTAGGAAAAAAAAGTCACGCTTCGCCCGAGTGAAGACTATCAAACTTACGTCCCGGCGTCCAGTTCACTAAGGACTGAAAAGAAATTGAAAAAGAATGAGCGATAGTCAAGAAGACGTTGGGACGCTGGCGTCTGAAAAGTTGGACGTTGATAGTCGAGACTCTATTGCTGGAACCTAGAAGCGGCCACGATTGAAATGCATATATATAACCTGATTTTCATTGTATTTTCTCCTACCTACGACTTTTTCCCCGTCTCAATATGCAGCTAATCTGCCCTCCTTTTCAAACTGGGACAGTATCGATATTTCACATCAGCAATATTATAAGTAGGTCCTAACTAGATCAAATAACTCACATTCAAATTACGATTGGTACCTGTCTCAAAATCGTAAACGCAAATTTGGTCATGAGGGTTGGTATTAATTAAACAAAACTCATAGATTTTGGAAGAAATATCTAACTAAAGTAGGTAACTACCTACCTACCTGTTATCTATTAGGTACCTGCCTACCACTTATAAAATGTTGATAAAATATTATAGATTATGCCCTCTAGGACATTTCAGAAGATCCAAATTAGTGCCAAGATATTATTATTTAACAAAGTTTGAGGGTCAAGATGTCAAAACAGTGTACAGTAGAACCCAGAATAAATACATAACGCAACTTTTGTGACACCTTTATTCTTCTAACCTCGCTAATCGTAGTCTGTCGACTACAAAATAATAAACCGTTGTCAAATAATTTGCAGCGCTTTCACATCATTCTATCGCCTGATGTTATTAAAAATTAAACTCAATTTTTCTGCGTTACAGATGAGCGACTTATTGCTACTGAATCCAAGGAAACGGATGGTAAGAGGATGAAACCACCACACAGGGACGGACCACTACCACTAGTAAGTACTGTTCAAAATCGGGTTTTAGTAGCGCTATTGCTTCAGAGTCTACCAATTGGGGAGGCTTTGTTTCTACTGTCGCGAGGAGAAATCAACGATCTTCAAACTCGTGTGAAATGTGTTTCCTCCAAAACAAAAATTCAAATTTTGAAAAATAATGGTCATAACAGTGTTTTTATAAATGATAAACGTTACGATAAAATACACAAAAGTTGGAATCACAAGGCGCAGAAGCAGAAGGTTGAGAAAAAAAATGCAGATGTGAGTTTGAGAGTTCATAGAGTAAGCACTCCCATGGGGTAAACACTCCCTACCCCTCTGGGCTGTGGAGGGGGACTGCTGGACTCTACTGGGAGACACCTGAACTGGCGCCTCTTGGAGGAAGCCCTGATCTGCCCGCCCTTTTCCTCCAATTTCAAAATACGCTGTTATTTTGTATGCCCTAATTCACTGCCTGATGCTTTGATGCATGATTCGTTCCTTCTTATCATTGTTGAGGGCAAGACACTGTTTTTTATTCCAATCCTGTAAAATATTCAAGTCTGAGCAAATTTCAATAAAATTCGGAAATTTTATTTTGCTTCGTGTCTTGCCCTCCGGGGTTGAATACCTAGCAATAAGCTGCAAACCGCATCAAAATCGGCCAAAAGATGGCTGAGAAAAGTTGGATCACACCACTGGCGGAACCCCCTTAACGTTTTTTCAAAATTTGTACCTACTGCGTTTGTACATGCTCTGCTGTTGTTTGTGCTAATGAGCCGCGGTTTTTAAATTTATAGGAGACCATCTATGGCACAATCCCTGAAAATGTCGTCCAAATTGGATGAAAACGGTGAAAGTTGGACTCGTGGACACACAGACTGTGCATCAAATCTGCAAATATTCAGTACTAATATTCATCAATGCGTTGATTAGGCTCAAACCTGGTAACTAGTTGAGGGGCTGGCAAATTCCCAATTCCATCACCCGTCGTCACGGCGGAGCAAAAAACCGTAACCATAATGAGGAATAATTCTAGATCATGTCGATATTAGTCGGTATAGAAAAATATCAACAAGATTGTGAACTTCTTGTGAGAATCATTGAAAGCGAGGAAGCCCACCCACTTGGCTGACTTTTTAATTCTCATATTTGGACTTTTTAATTTAGAGTACCTACCTTTTTTTTTTTTTAAGGAATCTCAACTTCCACCTGACGGAAAACCCCGAAAAACTTGTGAAAACGATAACAGTACGTACTCAGAGTGAATAATTGGGGACAAATGGATGAAGATAATATAATATTTTATCACCTTGACGAAGGCAGATTCTCGTAAGTCAGTAGGCGTTAGGGTTTCATCTTCTTCTTCATTTTTTTTTAAATTTATTCATATGTTAATTTTGGGTCTTTTACTCGTACCTATAGATTTAGAGGAAATATTCAACGGACCACAAAAATTTCCAAGAAAATTCCAGACGCACATTGGTCCAGATTGCAAAACTAGCAGGAAAAAATCCTACATTGCCAAATTCAATATTCTTGGCGTGGTCTATGGTGAAGTCAAATTACAAGTTTGATATCATCCTCATAGTAATTTAGCGCCTGACAGCCACCTAACCTACCACAACCTCGAAATTGCAATGTACTCGTAGTAATGTTCTATATCAAATTATCCTAGAACAGATCCCAACGAATACTATCTGTATAAACCCGGGCTTTCAAGGGGCAAAAATACGACAGCGTATCACGCTTTCGATCTCTCTGTCGTGAGCCTTGCCTCGAGGGGGATGGAAAATAACCAGCCGATGGTCGTGGACCGTTTACACGATCACGATTAAGTTTATCCATTGAACGCACCATCAAAGAAGTTCCAGTCATGCAGCATGAGTTAATGAGCAAATTTTCGATGTTTGTAACATGATTTTTTCAAGATAATTTATGGGTCATCCATCCTAATAGGAAATTTAGTGCTGATTCCGAATATGCTGTATGTTGATATATGTTTAGATGTTAATTTTCACAACAAAATACTTTTAAAAAAATAATTGTTGACGCTTAATTTACAAAATTTAACCCCTCATTTAATTTTTTTCTTATAGCATATCAATATAGGGTGAGATATCGTCAGGAGTGACACACACTTATTGGTTGAACCGGATTTCCATGGAGAAAATTTCAAAAATTTGCAAAACTAACATTTTGAAGTCATTGCAATACCTTAATTATCTCCAAAAATTCGCTGAAACCACATGTTGCTTCTGAATAATCGCACTCACGACCATCGTTTCACGCTCAAAAATCACATGTTGTATACTGAGAGTGAGCGGTCGTGGACTTTACTCCCTCCCGATGACATCAGAGGCAAACTCACGACACCTCGTTCAGACGTTGGCAATGGGCAATTCCAGGTGTTCCACTTTATTCGATTGACTGAAAGATTTCAGTGAGAGCTTCCCAAAAAGATGCTATATGTGGGGTGTCCGATGATTGAAATTGGAATTAATAATAGAGTTATATCAAACAGAAAATCCAACTTCACCGTTGGATTCAGCGTGAAAAACCTGTGAGAATTCATTATAAACCACGCCAAAAATGTTGAAATTGGCACTGTAGGATTTTTTCCTGCTAGTTTTGTGATCTAGACCAATGTGCGACGCCACCGTGGGCTGGTGCCTGACTGATAGCGAGGTCTCGTTGATCAAAGATTTTAGAATGCTGTTCAGTCTCAAGACTAGTACCCTCGTTCTAGTTCCCATCTAAAGGGACATCCCCTGAAATGCATACATTTTTATTAAACAATAATTATGTTTTAAATGGCTGTTACAGTACCATGCAAGAAACAGGTTTGTTTTCAGACATCGTTGACGGTAAGCACAATTGTGATCGCTCTCATATGGGATTTCATATCAGAAGATCAATCGAGTAGCTCAAGTCCAACACCATAATGACCTCTTCCTCCTACTCCCTTTTTCCCTCCTCGTACTACCTTTTGATCATCTCCAGCAGAATAGAATGTCGTTGAAACTGTCACTTACTCACCTATATTATCTACACGTAGAAGATTCATGAAGTCGTACTAGCATCCGTTTTATCTATAAGCTGATTTCGAGTTCATAATTCCCGAATAAAAAAAATATAAAGTGCATTCCACTGTAGTATTGAGGAAGAGGTACACAAGTCGAAACTCTGAGCCATTTATAAATTTCTGAACAGTAGTTATTATCGTCCCTCTTATCTCAAAATTATGTTGGACTTGATCCCAATTTTATCTAGGTACCTATTTTAAAATAAATGGGATTGAGTTGAAATTAGACCGTTAAATGAGATGGAGTTCTTTCTTTGCAAATCAGTAGGCAGGTTATTAGAAGAAGATAATCTCTACCATTATTATTCTCCAGTAATATACAGTACCTAGGTAATATGAAGCAATGAAGCCGAGATGCCTTGTTGACATAGGCGAGGGTTACTTTTTGCATTGATATTAAGAGGCCAAGGAACCGATGAAATTTGAATTCTCTAGGGGGATCAGCTATGTATAATTTTAATTTCGTAAATTTAAATATTTCATGTCCTTATCTAAAATTCAAATTTACATAAAGGCCCATCATCAGGTACATTCCCCCTAGAGAATGATAAAATAGGAAGAATGGCCACATCAAAATCCGTCGAAAATTGCCTGAGAAAAATGGGACAAACTTTGCTGAAATGGTTGGAGAGGGGGAGGTCATCAGTTTTTCTAACTTATTGGTCCTAAGTAGTAATCATTTTATAGTGAGAGGTCCTACAAACTCTTAGGTAGCCAAGGTTTAGGCATTTTTGAGGTAATTTTGGGCTTAGTCCCTTGGCCCCTTAAATGTTCGTATTTGATGGTTTCAGTTTTAGGTACCTAGTAGCTCGCAGCAAAAGTACCTTTGCTCTACTTTAAGTAGTAGAAAGTTATTCAGCGAGCTTCCTCAAACCATCAAACGAAAGGGAGAACGGAGGATATTATGACACCCTCGAATAGATGAATGACAAATTTTAATTATGAATATTCATGACAATTCTATAGCAAATTAAAAGGTATATGAAAGAATACAATGTATGCATCAATACCTCCTTCTTTTGTAGTGTGCGTCATCTTCTTCCTGTCGTCTTCTATAACCTAAAACAAACGTTAAACATTTATGAGTTCGAGGAACAATGTTTACAAAGAGATACAGGTTCTTTCCAGGCCCTTCTAAGCGGTAGAAAAGAGACTAGAAACCTAATTGCGACAGTAGGATTCGTTGCGTCGCCCTGGCGGTTCTCAAAGAACTATTCTAATCGCCCTCCACAGCGCAAGGAGTAGGAAGGAGCGCAATTAGAATAGTTCCTCGAGCGCCGCCAGGGCGACACAATACACCCTCCAATCACATTCCATTTTCTTTTGAAGTTTGAGTAACTTGTACAAATTAATCAGTCTTTATTAAAGCCACACTCACACTGGAACTGACAACGTACGAGTTTTAACCACACTGGGACAAACGATCTCAAGATGAGGAAGTGAACTGATTAATTCAATCACAGTGGATACGACTACACCAGACTACTTGCGGCATTTGGCTTGATCCAAACATGTTGGGATTTCATTCGACTAATCGTACTACCAGTGATGAGTTTTTGAGAGCGAGGGCTCAAGTCAAACGACGCATGTCATGCATAGTTAAGGCCGGACTTGGCTAACGAGTCAACAAGGCTTAAACAATACAGAAAACTCGGCACTCTGCGCCTCGCTGGGGGTGGACCCCCCTTTTCTGTCACCTTAGCCTAGCCGCTAAACGTTGGAGGAACACGCTTATACTTGAAAATTACATTCATGCACCATGAGTTGATGAGCAAATTTTCAAAGAATCATTTTAGCCGATTTGGTAGGTGCTTCTACTAGCGTTTTTCATATGTTGTGAACGTACTTCATAGGTGTACTTACCTATCATAAAGCTAAACTGAAAACTCCAACTAACTGTGTTTGTTTACCTACGTACCAGTAGTCCTCTGAAGCGGGGGAAATTGGCAGCATGCCATGGTGTGATGTATTATAAATTCAGAGCTTTCCAACGAGTGGCGAACGATTTTTGTGGGGTGGAAAATGAGGAAGTTATTTTTCCCTAGCAACGATTGGTTGTACGTGAAAAGCATCAGGTCGCATTTTAGGGTCGGTTTCTTGGGTATTTTTTTGCCTGATAGGTCCCGGTAAAAGCGTGTTCCATGCTAAAAACACGCTGCCATAAGGGGTGTCTAGACGCCAGTTGTTTGCGTTCGTGATGGTACATTTATTGACGAAGGAAATCTGAGGGACACCCCCAGATTATTACAATTTAGAGCAAGGAAACATGGAACATGTTTTTCAAATTGGTACATGATAACAGAGGATACATAGATATGTAGAAAAAAAGTGGAAGCGAGAAGTAGAAGGGTGGGGGATGGTCCAGGAGCGGGCAGGTATACAAGGGGTGCATGAAGATGGACGAGGTAGAAGATACGAGGGTAATGCAGTCGGGTAATGTCAGGCCCACGCTCTCCAATCCAGTTTACCCCTGTAAAAACGTGTTCCATGTTAAAAAGTGTTGTAGACGGAAACATAGCACCTACCTCGTTCCCTATCACGTTCTCGTTCCCTCGCAGAACGATCGGGGCGGTAGCTGTTACCTCCTTTGGGCCGCCAAGGCTCCATGATAGGTGGCCGAGATGTTCCAATCGCCATCACTATAGAGAAATCATCATCTTTGTCCGTGTACCTGAAATAAGAACGTTCTGGATGAGATTAAAATAACTGTACCTAACTCAAAATTGAAGGTGGTGGAATTTTACCAAAATGAAAGGACGAAGCCTCAAAAACCAAAAGTACCTAAGTAGTTACCTACTACAGAGCAAAGTAGTGGCTGTGTTGTAGTAAGATAGTAGTAGTTGAAATGTTTAAATCAATGTTGCAGTAATTTTGAATCACCGAAATATTATGGAAGAACAGTTTCCATAGGATATTAGAGTTCCTAGGAGTGCTTTTCGAGATACGAAGTTTCGCATTGTGAATTGTCGTATCGTATTGCAGCAGCATCTGCGGATGCGTAGCCACTTACAAAATTTCGTATCGAGATATGACGTCGGAACAGAAACTTTGTAAAGATATGACACTTCAGATACTACGAAAAGTTCGTATCAGTGGCGTCGTATCGCAGAATCACCTTCCTCAGCAATAACAATCATCTTTCAAGCTGATGCTCAGCATACACTTGAAAAACAATGTCGGCAGATCGGGGAATGTCGGGTTATTGTCTTTGGCAGACAATAACCCGAGATTGAATGAATTCAAGTATTCGTGCATGATGAAAACGGTCACTTTACGATACGACACTATAATTTCACGATACGGAAAAATATTGGGATACGTGCTAACTTTGACAAGGTTAGCTTCCACTTTGCTCATCCGAGCCAATACGATACGAAAATTAGATGCAAACCTTCGTATCACTCGTGGGATCCCTTAGGAACTCTCTTAGTGATAAGTAATTAAGTAATTTATTAGTAATAAGTAATTCTTAGTGATAAGTATAGATTAATCGAAATAATCGATGTTTCCTAGGTTTGACTAGTTTTTAATCGATCAATGGAGTTCAATTATACAGGGGGTTTTGTCGAATTTGAGGCTTCAAAAATATTTATTATTTTTCATTGTACTGGAAAATTATTAATAATATCTGTCTACATAAACAATACCAACCTTAATTTTTTTTCACCAAAGAAGAATTTTTCATCATTACTCTAACATGGATATGTTTTTTTAAGAAAGCCCTGGTTTTCCATTCTACATAATCGTAGTGGTTGGTGGGACGTGTGTTAGGAACTTAAGATATCCACAAAATATTCTCTAAATACGGTTTTATTCACAGGATATTCAGTGGATACGTTTTTATGCACACATTTTGTGTATGAAGACGGAAAATTCGCAGAAAACTGTGCAAATATTCAGACATTTCTTTCACCATTAAGTTGACATTTGTCTAACTAAAACATCAACACAATCAAGATTTTTAACTCTAATTGGTTTTTTAAATTTATGTTGACATTTGTCTTAACTGACAAACATCAACACGATCAAGAATTTTGAACTTACACAATATTTTTATTACAAATTTTTCTGGAGGCGAGGAAGCTATGTGCCATGTTCACTTGCCAGAGTATTTTGTATTCACAAGGAGGAAGTTTCTTACTTACATTAGCAGAAAATAGCCATGTTAATAAAATTAGTATCCGCAGAAAATCGCCATCCGAATAAGAGTCGTAT
>JAEMON010000010.1:19658917-19670554 GCA_030264115.1 Lygus lineolaris
AAATTCACATCACACTTTACAACTTGCCTCTAGTTATTGTAAAATCATTCACCTGATAGGTAAGTATCTACTGTTTGCGTTATGAAAGTTTACATTAGTGAAGTTCCTAAAACACTTCAGAGATTATTCTTGTACAATTTTAGCCGAATAGCTAAGATATTAGGTACGTAATAGTCGAATAGCTGATTGGAAATAGTGCCTCGTTTCTTGTCAAATCTGTTGAGAAAATGATGCTCAATCCTTGTCAATATGATTTCAAACGTGATGGCCTCGGGGAGGAAACACTGAGATGGAGACCCAAAAAGCTAGAAAAGTGTAATATTTGGAGAGATCCCGATGTAAACCGAAAGGAGAAGAGACGGCGGTCGTTTCCAAACAAAATTAAGGGGTTCGTAAGCGATCGATGATTTACATAATAACCTATAGTTGATATTATAAATTTATTGTTATTGATGATGGGATATGAGGTCTGTTCCAACGTGTGCAGGTAAAGTTCGAATATTGTTACTGTGCATGAGCATCATCTTCTGCTGACGTTCCCGTGGAAAATATTCAACTGGACAATTTTTTGTCTTTCAACTGATTTGTGAGAAGCTTCATCTACTTATAACAACTAGAATCATGTTCCAACTGCCAGGGCAAGTTGCACTCAACTTGAATATTATTACCTCAGAGGTGGAGGAGGAGGAGAAGTTGTGAGTTGAATGCAGCAAACCACAGGTTTGTTAAAAAAAATGTTCGTTTCCAAAATGTTCGACCCGAAGATCCCCACATTGACCTCAACAAACGACTTCAGATTATTCGAATTATGTATTCCCAAATGGAATATTATTTGAAATGAATCTTTTGTTTGGAACAATGGTTGAAGAGTGTAGAATGAATTCACGTATTTTTATTAATTACATGTATTTTTGCGAACTCGATAATTTTTAAGTTAATGAAAACTTCATCATCCTCATTCGAGTCATACGTATTCACTCGGAGTTCTGGTTGATACATCTTGTTGGCTATCGATTCTTGATGTTTTGCAGACACTTTCCCAGTAACATGAGGTATTATGTGGCGACTAAAAAGAACGGAAGAATATTTCTAAATTGTTGAGTACCTTTCAAATAAGTTCTAGGCATTTCATCAATCATCGAGATTTTAGAAACATTGTGATATTTTTAGGTATATATTTCTAGGTGTAGGAACATCACTTCAACCTTGTCTACCTTGAGCTTGTGGAATCAAACTTTCCAATTCCAAAGCTAATTGAAATTGTTGGAATTATTGAGGATGTAATCTGTTTTTTCTCAATCGTCACGAAAACTCTTATGCTTGAATAAATATGAAGAGTGTAGAATGAATGTGTACTTTTTCGAACCTTCGATATTTTAGAATGAACAACGAAAAACTAAATAAATATTACTTAGGTATACAAATGGATAAATATACTTAAATGTATAAAAAACCCATCGCCATTCAAACTATCTTCTACTGGTTCACAGATTTTTATGTGAGCTTCGTGGAGAGGAAAGACTTTTCTTGGGGACTGTCGCTCCGACTAAAAAACGATACCTCCTTGGTCCGAAGCTTAGTAAACATTCTGCGAAGTCACAAACAGTAATACTGCCATGTTAATATTACAGTAGTACTTAACACCTAACGTTGCACCATTGTAATGAAGGTTCTAAAAAAACATATAGTACTGTCAGCTCACTCAATACTACATCCGTTTCAGAAAATTTAAAAATTTAAGTCCCTTTTTCGCTTAGAATACGTAGAAAGTTGTATTTACATAATATGTAATGCATATATGTATATCCATAATATGTATATGCATATCCAATAATATGTATATCCAACTTATAGATAAGTCAAACTCCATGAACCCACCTACTAAGTATACGTAGGTATCTAAATCACTCAAAACCACCACCATCACATGAACATGAGATAAGAAGCACGGGAGCTTGTCCAGCCGTGTACCATTGCACAGACATAAAACTAACAGAAGAACCTTGAGATGTACAAGGAAGTTCATGTAATCTTCAGCATTTGTTTATTGATATATTTTTTTCAAACTTAATACGAGCCTTTACGTTTCGCACAAATTTTGCGCTTTTCGGGAACTCGAAAATTGGAGGCGGATCAATTCTTGAAGAAATTTCAAGTATAAAAATAAGACTTGGGGTTGGTGGAAGAAGAACCAAAGCAGTCATATAAATTTGTTGTTGTTAGTACAACGGTGTTATGGAGTCTCTGGTATCTAGATTTTATTTGGCACCCATTGAAAAACTTTCAGATGTCTTTGAAGTTGATTGATAATATATATCAATATTTCTGTAATTAGGAGGAATTTGAGATGTGATCAAAAGGTACGGAAACCTTTTATTTATTCATGGAAAATTGACTGTTTCCGTTGGGGAAACAATGGGATTGTTACTATAGGTGAGAATGCTATACTACCCGGTAGGCACCCAACTTGGTAGGCGTTTTTCAATTTTAAAAATCTGATTTTATTTATTCCTTCCGCGAACGTCCTAATTCCAGGTGAGAGAAGAGTACACTCAGCCTGAAAGGATTTCCAGGGCTCACAAGGACGCTTTGAAAATACAAACTAAGGGCGTCTGCCTCACGGATCAGGATCCAGGTGTCATCAGATGCGAGAAGTGCGATTACCCTTTGGAGCCTCAAAAGCGCCGAAGTCCGCCTCACCTTTTCACTCCTATTTTGGCGTATTCAATGGAAACTCAATCGAGAATGAAGATAAAGAGCTCACACGCTAAACCTTCGACTGCTTATGTGAACTATTACGGTTTGAAGGATGCCAAAGTACAGCGGGTCAAAAGGAGGAGGAGTTCGACTGAATTGTACGGTAGCATGGTTGTTGCTTGAATATTCCAGCTGCTTGAATATTCAGCTATTCCAGCTGAATATTCCTTTGTTGAACTTGACGATGCGGACCAGCTCTTCAAATCATAGTGATTGTACAGAAATACATGGGTGATATTGCATACAAAGAGCGAGTGTGTTTATTGAACTTTTGGCGTGTGTACCTACGGCCATTTTCATGGTTCAGTGGTGTAGGAGACTGCTCGAATTAACCGGAGACTAAGTTAACATCCAATTTTGTTATTGTTCAATTGAATTTTAGGTATTCAAAGGTTCCAATGGTTGAGAGCACAGAATCGTATAGAAAATGAACATCATTCTAAATACGCAGTTTTCAAGTGAGGAAGCTTAGGTAAGATTTCATACCTACCTAACAACCCCATGACGCAACAATCCTGTGCGGATCTTTCCCACCTAAGAAACCTCCATTCCTCGCCTGTGCCGTGCAAGAGTGCGCCAGCCTCGAACTCGTAGACTCGTAGCCTTCATCTTTGTCGTCTTCCGCCAGGAACAGTGAAGGCCTTATTGAGAATCTGAGTGTCTGGCATTCTTATCAGGTCCTCTGCCCAGCTCAATCGGCAGCACTTAATAAAGCCATTCAAATCTTGGCCCTCACAGGCTATAATGGCTGCTTCCGGTGTCGTGGACCTTTTCATGGAGTCACTGGGCTCACTCAAACTTAAAATTAGGTCAGATGAATGATTCTGTTGTTGTTTATCTTGAGTTTTTGTTTAGATTTTGAATACCCAGTTGTTACTAGTATGTTTGTTTCTTTTCTATTGTTTGTTCTTTGGTGTATTCTTACCTCTGTTACCACTGCCCTGCCTACTTAGTATTTATTGATTGAATATTGTTGTATTATTGTTGCATAGTTATCTAGTATTTATAATTACTAATCTACTTACAATTATTTATAGCGTTTAATCATTATTATATTATTGTGCTTGGGCGAAAGCCCGTAATACTACATAGTTTGTTGTTTATTGTTTATTTGTATTAACAAGTAAATAATGCTCACGGTTGAACCGGGAACGTCAGGTACCAATGTCACAAGCTGGACAAAATATTCTGTGTAGCAATTTTCCTCCCAAACACAGCTAATGCTTTTTTATTTCCCGCGGACAGAGTCGAAGTTTCAGCAGCATATGTCAGCACTGGTCTTACAACTACTTTGTACAGGTCAATCTTTGTGGATCTCGACACATTTCTGTTTCAAAAGTGCTTGATTATGCCGAAATAGCACTTGTTGGGATTCGCATCCTAATCTTTCGGCTAGGATCGTTGTTCGTGACTGTTGAGCCAAAGCTCTCCAAGGTGAATCTCTCCACCTACTAAACGTATACGCACCCATGCACACATTTTAGGCCCTTTCATGCCTCCCAATTCCAACTGCCATTTATTTAGCTTTGGCTTCGTTGACATGAAGAAATATTCTTTGTTGTCCTTTCAAAGTCGAGACAGGCTTCCTAGACTGCTGCCAGACTTCTTCCAGTTATACCCAGGCACCCACTCATAGTAAATGTAGTGCCTCGATGATTGATTTTGGATCCTTGATTGCAGTATCCAGCATTCTTATATGCAGTCTCCCTCCCTAGGACCCATCGTAGTCTGGAATGTATCTGAAGAGAGTTTACTCTAGACTTTCACATGCCAGGAGACTTCCTGGATGCTCATTTGTACCATGTGTATGTGCTTATCGAGTATTCCAAGATCATTCATAGCCTCGTACACCTCTCAGCGGTGACTACTGTCATACGCCATTCGAAAATCAATTTTGATTGGTATCGATGTTGAAATCTCTTGTCTTCTTCATTATTTCTGGCGGAGAGTACAATTTTCAGTAGTTCTAAAATTATTAAGATCGAATCAGCTCAGGACCTGAACTTTAGGAGGATGTTCTAAAACGTGAAGTTCGATGGCAATTTTGATTTTAGAGAAGGAAAATGTTCAGTTCCCAAAAGTGACGAAGCTTACGCCATTTTTGAACACGCTGTTAGCTCGAAACTGGTATACCTAGCATGATTAATTACTTCAATGGACATCATCCATTACGCACTTAGTACACAGAAGTACACTTGTACATGGAGCACATAAGATAAGTCAATGTTACACCATGTGTGGAGGTAAAATACTCTACCCACTCTCTCTTGCTGCAGACTTTGAAAAAAATATTTCCTTCGACGAGCCCACAAGAGCCAACGCGATCTTGATTTGCTTGATTTGGCTTGATGCGCATTGGTTTGAGCTGCTTCCCTTTTGCTTTTGCTCTAATTGATTCGAACGCAACTGCAATCCCTGCAACCTTCAGGTAGCTGCCACAAGACAGGCATCGATCGTTACTACTTGAGAGTTACTACTCGTTACTACTTCGCTTTTAAAGTCCACAAGACTGGCAATGGCCGTCACAGAAGACATTTCAGAAGCAAGGTTTAACTCGATGCTGTCCGAGTCAGCATCAGTGCTTAAAATCCCTAATTTCACCCCTTTGCAGATTATCCACATAACGTTGATAAGTACGTACCTACAAGAACATTCGAAAGTCCTCAAATAGATTGTTATTTCACAACTATCCTCTAATTTAGCTCAAAACCCTTTGCTTAGTTGTTTCTCACACATGTGGGTAACTTTTGTTTATACGATTAAAAAAATAGCCTTTGTAAGAATATTGTGAAATAATTATTTCAACATTTATTTTAATAGGAAGCAACAAACTATTATCTTACAGACTTCGTAACGAGAACGATGCAGAATGAATGTTGGTTATATTACAAACGTGATGGCCTTGAAAATGATACGTCAAGGCGAACACCTAAAAAATTTGTAAAGTGCAATTTGTGGAGAGATCCTGATTTGAAACGAGATGAGAAGAGAAGACGATCTTTTCCTAACAAAATTAAGGGGTTTGTATTTTAGGTCAACTTCATTGAACGACCAATCCCAGTGGGTCATCGCGTACTGAAGCTTCTTATTGTACCTTTCATCCTTGAAAAATCTCTAGGCTCATGAAAACACTGATCTCACTGAGTAACTTTTTGAAGGGTCTACCAAATCAACGTTTACAACGTTACCATCTAATTGCTCAATTAAATAGGTACATTTTTTCCTTCTCTCGCGGGGATATTTCGCAGCGTACTTGCGGCGGGCCGCCAGAAGTTAGTGCCTTATTGAACTGTACTTATATTTTGACTAGATATTTGTCATGATGACCATGCTGTGCCTGAGAGGCTTATGCTTGTTCTGAAATTCATTCAATGATATTGGCACCATTGCACATTCCTGTTAATTCCAGCCTTCAAGTCAGTACCTTCCCTATCGTCATTTCTATGGCTTATTTTTTCACAATCAGTTGCGATCCAACTCATGGCTGGGAATTGAGTTGGTTATGATGATTGTGGTTAATGATTTCGATTGTGTGAGTCACACTTGGTTGATCTTAGCGTGAATAGGTACGAATAATATGCGTATGTCTTGAGCATTCGTTTAATATTAGTCTACTAACTGGGGTTTCAGATTCTTATGTGAACTTCGGGGGGAGGAAAGATTGTTCCTGAATCCCGTCGTCACACAACGATACCATCTCGGTTCTACATTTACCGGAGCTTCGTCTCAAGAAGTAATTTACTTACTCGTACTGCAAAATATAGTAACAGGAGTCCAATCTTATACACAGTGACGAATAATGAAGATAACTTTTGTTCGTCACAATGGTTTTACAAATAGATACAAGTAACGGAGTTTTAATGGTTTCCCCAAAATATGTATAAACACCATTAATAGGCAACTACGAATAATAAATTGCGCGAGGTTGGCTAAATACTAGGAGTATAAAATGTTTTATACTTTGATCCGAATCATGGATATTTGTGCGCGTCTTTGTGGTTTCAAATTTCCTCGTCCACATCTTGATTTCAGGTCAGAGATGTGTCTACTAAGCCTGTAAGAATATCAAGAGCTCCAAAAGAGACTCTTAAAATTCAGACTATGGGCGTATGTCTCACTGATAAAGATCCAGCAATTATAAGATGCGAAAAATGCGATTACCCATTTGAGCCCCAAAAGCGTCGGGGACCGCCTCACGTCTTCACACCGGTTCTGGTGCATTCGATGGAAACTCGATCGAGAATGATTATGGAAAATTCGTTCGCAAGGGAATCGACTGCTTATTTGAGCCTGTACGGGCTGAAAGCTCCTGAAATCCTGCGACTTAAACGAAAGCGGAGTTCGACGGAACTGTACAAGAGTATAGTCGCTGCTTGAGCCTATAGTGAGCTCTGTTTATGCAATAGTCCGGCAGATTGCGTTTAGTAAAATGATTGTACAGTAATAGAAATTGTACAGTATAGATAGCCTACTTTTTTTAAAATGTAACAGCAGGGGTACTTGCGGTCTCTGACTTCTGTACCCGTTCATGCCTTACCCAAATGGGAATGGTGTATTAAAAACTCTTTCTCCCCATTTTGAAATAAAGCTGAGAACATCAACATACCTAACATGCCACCTTGAAAATAGTGTCAGAAGATAGGAATCATTTCCAAGGTTATATCTGATTTGACTAAGTGCATCACAGTAGCACATGTTACGGTCTATGTCTTCCGTTGCCCTTTCACAAAAACGGCATTTTGCCAATCTTCTTCAAGTCATGTCAGTGATCAATCGTCTGTTTGCAGCCCCACAGGAGTATCTTGACGTCCTTCAAGCGCATTCCCACTAGTTCGATGGTCCTGTTCTTCGAAAACACCGCGAATAGTTCAGTTCACCATCCTTTAACCCGAGGCATCAAACTCTTCTTCTAAATCTTCGAATTTGATGTAAATTATTCTTTCCAATTTATTTATATCATCAGTAGGCAATCGTTATCAGCCGTTCCCATAATAGGTATACGCATTTGTTGAATGATTATAGGAGAATCAAGCGTCTTCCCGGCACACGGATCAGTACCATGCCGTAAAATGTTATTTTGTAATTCACGGTATACACTGTTATAAATAAATATTTTGCTTCCCAACCATCAAAGCAGCATTCGAACAAGTTCTGGCCCCCAAATTAAATTTTTCCACCCAATGATATCTTTCCAACGGCATTAAACTGAGCTTGCAGATCAGCTGATTGAAAATTGAGTCCATAGATCAGTTGAGTCAAACGTTGATCTTCCAAATCAGCTTTTATTTACACCATAATTAACAACTAAGGGTGCGGACAGCAGAGAAGTTCCAGCGCTTTTGATGTACCTAAAGGATCGAAAATTAGTTGTGAGCCATCATTTTTTCACCTGATGATTTTATACGTCCATGTTACAATAAAAAAGTGAAGTGGCTAAACTGGCCACCCACCCAACTTGGTCGACGTTTTCTGAATTGACTACTTGCACAAAAATCATCGTTGAGCTACTAAGATAGCGGTTAGTGACGGCCGGCGCACAAGGTATATCCCTCCTTCAAGACCGCTCGGTATTGCGGGTGATTGCCTATCCTTACTTGGGTTGATGGATCCGTCCACTCATAAGCAATGTGGTTCTTTTGGTTTTACCATTACTCTGAATTAAAAGGGTTAATTAATACTTCAGTAAGTAGGTCGATCCCAATTCACAGTGCTATTCCTAGTCGTAGATAGGTAACCAACTTTCCTACAAAATTTTACCGGTTTGCCTGCAAAATTGCCGGCAAATGCGGCGACTAGGGGTTGATAATTACGTATTTTCAGTATTAATGACACTCCAAATTCTGGTTGTTGTTTGTAAGTCAGTTTGTATTCATGTGTGACAATCACGCTAGAACAACTGCACCGATTTTGACGTTTTTTTTAAAAACAAAATGATGGCAAGTTCCCCGCTAGGTTATGGGTGAGTTATTAAAAGGTGTACAACCTCTTCCTCAGTCATGTAATTGTGCTTCCTTAGTGACGCTATTGGGGAAATTCTTTCGATTTCATTACTTTTCACGTCAAATTCGGCCTATATTATCTTTTATAACCTTTTTATAACCTACTAATTTGGTTGGGTCACACTAGGGTCAGTAAGAAAATTTTAGGTTTTTTTCGGTAAAGCTCCAAGGTTATATGGTTTGTATCTAATTTTGTAAAAGTATCATGGAAACTTCATCGTCATCAATTTACTGAAATCTTCTGTACTTCATTCAATAGTAGAAAACAAGTAGATGTATTAGCGTTAGTAAGATATTAAAATAGCCTCCCGTTTGAGCATGATTCCAAGTAGTGGATTTTTAAACTGTAGCGGGAATGGGCTTGATATCCGGGGTAACAGGAAGAAATTCGAAAAGTTTAATGGTTGGCGAGATCCTGATTTGAAGAATAAGCCAAGAAAACGATCGATTCCTAATCCTATCAAGAGGTAAGTTTCTCGACTAATGGAATGAATCAGTATTATTGATAAGAGGGGAAAGAATATTCACCCCACATCAGCACAAAGCATTATCATCAGTCAGTACCTTACCTTTAGCTTAACTGAATGCCCTTAGTGGAAAAGGGTAATTTGATTACTGTACTCTTCTTGAATGATTAGAAGAGTAGGTAAGGTTAAACTGCTCAAATGTATTGGGCATGTTGATTATTTCTAGATAATAAAATTAACCCCTATCGATGCTCAGGCCCCTTTTGAGGTTAAGTGAAATCATTTTACTTCACGAAATTTTCATGTCCAATAACATTATAGGTAGGTACTTTCAACTTCATCAAGAGTCTCAGTTCCTCAGTTAGAAAAATCACTGGAGTTGAAGGGCTGACAAGCGGCGACTTAGAATCCACCATTTGACAATAAATACATGAATGAATAATTACTTAAATTCAATGGTCATGCGCTTGGAATTGTTTTCTTCAATAAATAAATAGGTAATATGTACTTACAATTTCAAGGGTCAGAAAAAGGCTGGCACAGGAAAATATCCACCTACTTTTTGGTCTAGGCAGATCCTGTGGAGTTCATCCGTGAAGTTCATTCACAATCCTTGGAGATCGATTAATGATATATCTAGGAATTAATAATGTTTACCTAAAACTTCTTGTTACACCAAACAGGTTTTTCTATGGTATCAAGGTTGATCTCCCAAAATTGGCGGATGAATTCCAGCGAGGATTCGGACCCGTTTTGTCCGCTGGAAATGAAGACAACAGTAACTCATCACAGATGGCAAACGTGACGTCATCAATGATTGATTTATTACATAAAGTAGGTAGTAATTCCTGTTCGTGTTTTCAACGTTGAAAACTATTCATTCGGTAGGTCCTCCGATGCTATTGACAAAGCCAATAATATTATTCTAACTGAATTCATATTCCTCTTTCAACATCATCCCTTACAACATTCTGATATAATATTATTTGTAATATTTTAATTATTAATAATTTTTACTTATATTGATACTCCAGTCGCTAGAATAATTAACAATGTTTCATATTTAATAATGGGTGTTCAACCAAGGGTGGATTAAAGTTTACTTCCACTGGTTGGTACTAATTGTGAAAGCTCAACAGCCAGTCATTCTTTTGTCAGCATGAACCTAGAAGGACCTCCTTCTAGATCCATCCTTCTAAATCTATCTAGTTCGTCCAGAAATCATTAGCGGAAGTTGACATACTGCTGACTTACGGCTGAAAATGAAACATTCAGATTGCCCTGGCTCTTAAATAGCTGTCACCAAACAATTTTGGTTCTGTCACTAGGGCCCAACTAGTTTGGTCCACAAGTATCAAAGGAGGAAATCGAAGGACCCATGCAGACCTCTCGGAGGCGCTGTCAGGTGCGCCTTCTGCGACTATCCCTACGACTCGACCAAACGTCGCCGGCCGCCACATCCGTTCGAACCGATCGTCGTGCAGCATCCGATCAACTTCAAGGGCGGCAGCCACGTCGATGGGCCCGCGCCTACTGAGACGTCGGGATTCCTCAACCTAACGGGCCAGACGAGGAAGATCACCCGCCTCAAGAGGAAAAGGAGTTCGACTGAGCTGTATGCAGGATTGGTTGTCATGTCCCCACTGTGACAGGAGTAAATGGAAAACTAATAACACGAATCTCTGTATTTTTATATTATAAAACTGGATATGTAATATAGGTACTGACTTGTAGGTAGACAAATAGAGACACCAGACAGAACGTAGTAAAATATTGATCGGATTTCACTCAGATCTTTATTCGAATCTTTATTTGGAACCTACTGTAGGTATCGAGTCTGAGCATTTTTCCTAACCGTTGTATATTAATCAATTTTAGTCTTATTACCGATCATGTAGAGTAGATGTTTATAATTCAATTCAGTTATAAATAATAATTGGATACTGTACGAACAAATAACAAACACGCAAAACAATAATGATATTCATAAAATATGAGATGTGTTTGAACACCTGAGGCCCATGCCACAGATTCGACCTTTATGGACACAGCCGTCTATTAGACATTTATTTTTTGTGTTGTGCAAGTTATTATAACTTCGTTGAAGGCAAGCATTCTCCTGACGATTGTGCACAGGTAACCTCCTAGAAACGACGTTGAAATGAGCATCCTTGTTCCTGACGATGTTGGGAAGCTTTGACAAGATAATATGGGTTCGAGTAGGTACAGTGGGAATGAGCTAGAGGGACTAGCTATGGTTTTCTTGTTTCTATATATTGAGGGTTGAGTGGCAGAAGTCCATTTTTACCGAAATTGAGTTTTTAATGCTTCATATAAGTCTTGATCCGGCTCTACACGCTAGTATTCTTAATTCCACGAAAAAGTAACTTCAAAGGGCTTAAATGTCCCTTAAA
>JAEMON010000010.1:19677829-19688862 GCA_030264115.1 Lygus lineolaris
ATGGCTATGGGCTTAGGATTAAGAATTCAAGCAAAACAGTCGTCAGAGCAGCTTTTCAGGACGAACTGACTGCAGGATGGCCAGGAAAGGGCGACGATGAGAAAAGGAGAAGGGGATCAGCCATCTCATTGGAGGAATGTCTTGTTCCCATCTCAGCAATCACTACATTTTGGTAGATTAGGGTGAGGTTGAGAATATAATGGCTGTCCTCCGTCTTTCATTTCTTCATTGCCTAGTACTTTCGCAAGTCTGCATCTTCAAGGCATCTATATAACTTTGCGATTAGATGTTTATTCTTAACCATGTACTGGTCCTGTTCGTCGGTGAGGCTTGTCTCACGGTCGTTCCCGCTTCCCTCGATGCGGGTGGATTTCATTGGTAGGTTAGGGTGAGGGTGAGGATATAATACGAAGGGAAGCGGGTACCTTAGGTACTGTAAGCCTTGTCTAGAGAAGAGGCTAGTGCGTACCTGAAGGGTCACGCACACAAAAGAACTCAAAATATATTATACTAGAGAATTTCTTATAGCGTCCCTGAAGGGTCACGCTACTATAATGTTCTACAAAACATTTGAGGATTACCTGAAGGGTAATGTCCACGCTTGGTAACGGCCAAAGTATTGAGCTCCTAGCCCTAGCCAACAAATATACAGCGTTCAACAGACAGGGTTACGGGTCGCAGTCAAGAAACAAAAATGTATTTGGTAACTTGATTTATTACAAAAGTTTGTTATGAATATAAAAGAATATCACAATACTTATAGATAGTCACGGTATTTAAACTAGATGTATCTATTGACTCAAATGCAATATGCGTCGTAAAGTAAATGCATTATGGTTTGCCTGAAGGACGTACGTAAGATATGCAGATAAGTACCTTGGAAAAAGAAAGTAATGTTAAAGAATTATTAGGTTGCGTTACTATGCTCTAAGTGAGCATCACCAACACAATATAGCACCTGAAGGGCGTCATGTTACTTCTAAAATGAGGTAAATATCACACAATAACAATAAATATAATAAGAACTATCACCTAAAAGAACAAGTGCAAGCGTCACGATGTGACTGACTAATCCAGAACAAGAAAAATACTGTCTAGGCTGGTCGTACCTCATAGACACACTGAAAGCTTCACCTTGGGTGTCACTGACAAGGATGCACAAAAAGGTATACGGTTTGGCGATGACACCTCTCAACAATCCGATAAAGACTTCTCCGAACTCAGTAAATACCATACGAAACTGACCTAGAAACTTTCGGTCTGACGTTAACACACACTTTGGCAGAAAAACACTGGTGCAGAAGTGCAAGCTGCAGGAGCTTATATCCCCCCTTATATCCCTCTCCTGTCAGCCTTGACTCTTCGGGTGGGGTCGGCCTCTACCGCCCTTCTCCCAACGAGATGGGAAAGAGAATGGCTAGCGCACCGCTCCCCTCTGCCCCGGGCTGCCCATGGCCTAGGCTCATGGGGCTTAATATATCGACCTGAATTATAGTATGAGAAAATAATCGTATGTTGGGAGGAATCTATGTCAAACTTGGGTTGAATGAAATGAAACAACTTTCTTTTGTTCATTTTTCCGGGCAAATACGGGACCGACAAATTGCAACCAACGGGACCAAGGTCTGAAAAACGAGAATATCCTACGTCTGGCTTTAAGTGTACCTACCTATAACTCTAAAGAGAAATGGGAGATGAAGAGGTGATCTAGAAGGTTTTAGATCACGAGTTGAACAAGGACGACGAGTACCTACATAAAATAGTAATCGTAAATCCACTGGCTGTTCCGCCCTAAGCGGTTCATTCATCAAAAAGCGCACAGGTCAGCGGGAACAGGGCGATATTCAAATTCGCGTTTTCCCTTAAAAACCTAGGAGAAAATAAATTGTTTTATTTGTATTTATGATAAATGCGCTCGTGGTGGCTACTCCCCCTTTTTAGGACTCCGTTCGGGCAAACAACGACGGTTGCGGCACAATTGTGGTCAAGTCACAAATCAGCGGCCATCTTGCCTATTCTAGTGGGCTCCCCATCGCTTGCGTGGGACGTATAATAATGCATGGACCACAAAAGATTCCAGATTTCGAGCTCGCGATATAGCGGAGGGTGTTCGGACAGTCGGTTTATTTATCTCCGTGTAAAATGTTGATCGGTTGGATTATAATATGGAGCCATCTGATCTACGAAATGCGTGGAGGCACCAATAGTTGACATAAGTACCTATTATCACGGAAAAAACTTGGGTCACTGGCTATCATAAAAATTATCAAATCATTGATTATCATAAAAAACATCAATAAAAGCACATTAAAAAACTGTAGTATTTAACTTAAGTATATAACTTTAGTATAAAGTACTATAAAATCAGCACCGTCAGACTAGCTACTGCTCATGCACGAACTTGAAATTAGTTGTCATCTAGGAATGACCAACTACGGTAAAATTGAGGGATTGTGCGGGTTAGGCCCCAGACGGTCTCCACCGTATGACCAATGGTAGCGTGTGGGCATGCGTAAACGTGAATTTATTGAAACAACGGTTTCTGATTTATGAATCTTAAGTGGACCGATTTTGCTAAAATTCGGTGGGTGATTGGGGGCTGACTCCAAGACAATTGGCTATGAATTTCGTCACAATTGGGTCAGCAATAGCAATTGCCTGTGCATGTGCAAACTTGAAATTTGTTGCCATAGGCATTGTTACAAATTCCGGTGAAATGTTCACTAACTGATTCTATACGTCCATGTTACAAAAGTGAGGAAGCGATAGTACTCCCCACCCGACTTGGCAGACTTTTTTCGTACGATGAAGGTATTAATTTTGTGATCCTTTGGAAGAGTTTCGAACCATATTAAAAGTCTTCTAAGTCCTCCAAGTCTTCCTCTTCTTCGTTCACTTCCTCGCAATACTCATTCCAGAACTAGGAGTCCTTCCCCTCCTCTCGCCCCAGGCAGCGAAATTTTCTTAGGACGACTGAGAACAGGGGTTTGACCCTCACCCAGACAGTCGTCTATAATTTTCACTCGCGACTGAAGCACTTACTAACCACCAACACCCAGGTTAGAGCAGGGTCATCAAAATTTAAGTTCCTAATGGATCGGCACTTCATCAATCTGTTCGTTCAGCTTTAGGAGCAACAAGAGCCCATTTCCAACTATAGTTTACAACATGTTATCAACTTATTATCAAAACCCTTGTCAAACGCTGGATCGCTTTAACATTTTCATAAATAAGAGCGCCATTCTGTTACAATTAGAAAACTATAGTCGATAAGATAGAGACGAATGTTACCTACCTATTCGATAATAAACATAATTCTTCCCTACAAAGCAAACTGACCAAATACAGGACACAGGATTTTGAATTAAAGCTCACAGTTAATAAACATCATTTATATTTTTACAAACGTTCAATAATTTTATATATTTATATCATCTATGGTCATACTTACTTCAAAATATATTTACACATAACAATATAATTATTGTAATCAGAGGGGAAGGTAACATAAATATATTTATAGTATCTTCACTTTATTACCCTTAACAGTAGTTGTATAGTACTTTATCATTACTTCCATTGAACATTTATGTAGTTACACTTAGACTTCAAATAATTGTCTGAAACATCGTGCTAAGGGATCTTTAAAAAAACTTTTCTGTTATCTAAACTTTTCATAAATTTCAGATGAAATATTTACATTTTTGTAGACTTTATACATTTTTTTAAGAGTATCCTACAACACGAAGAATTGTTTGAGGATAAATATACAGTCGTTGCACCCTTCAGTTGGTTCACACAACAGCAGTGCCTACATGAAGGAATTCCGATTTGTAAATAACCATGCAGGATTGGTTTTATAACAAGTTGATATTACAATCACAAGCAAAATATCATTCTGTTTTTTACAATTTCTTCTCAGTTCGATTGTATATTCAAGCAAAAATTGTATGTAATCATACTTATTTGAGTCGAAGACGATACACCATTCATTTCTGCTATTATAGACATTATAGACTATATTTTTATAATATAGATAGGTACCGACATGGTTACGAGTGAGTACCGAATAACGTCAGCTTTCCATTAAAAAATCATTAAATCAACAGAATTATATCTCCAAGATCATTTCTTGTGTGAGCTGAAAATATAATATAAAAACATTGATGATTTTTCATTCATGCAAAACATTAACGTGAATATGATTTCTTTCGAAAGGAAAATTAGGTATTATTTTCACATTTAATGAGTGGAGCCCATTGATTCTTAATAGGGTCAATTTTCCAGTCCGTTACCTATACAGGGTGTCTTTTAAGTAATGGATCATCGTTCCTATCTCCATGTTAATAAGATGAAGTAAATATTGAAGGAAATTAAAAAAATTGAGATGAGAATTCGAGGAGTCTGAAAAAGAGGTTGTAAGTTGAGGAAAATGAAAAGGAACTTAGATGACGTCACCAACCATAAGGAAGATATCCTACGTTCGGGTAAGGCCGATTGATTCGAGGAGGGATAGTATAGGGTTCTTGTCTTTGGATACAATCGTTACATAACCTGGATTTCGAGTTCATGTTGATGTTAGTGTCACAGGGAAGGTTCTCAGCCCGTTTGATCAATGCGGCAGTGATGCCCAGTCAGGTGTTTCAACCGAAAATTCGGGGGGGATTATTTTTTGAAGGGGAAATTCGGGCGGAATGTATTTGAGGTTTTTTAAGGGGGATTTCCGATTGGACCGGGAGGAGGGGGGGGGGGATGAATTACCAATTACCCATGAAAATTGTCACAATCGGATAAGTGATGGCTTCAGCGCATGCGCAGATTTAAAGTTGAAAGTTATTGCCATAGGCATGCTCCCAACTCTGAAACTAGTCTACCAATTCCAATGAAATGTTCACTAACTGATTCTATAAGTCCATGTTAGAAAAGTGAGGAAGCTATACTGCCCACCCAACTTGGCAGACGTTTTTTTGGAAGTGTACATGTCATTCTTTTTGGCCAAATTACTGTATTGACGTGTCAAGTTGATGGTACCCGGGGAATAAGTACCTATCTACCTACCTCACAAATTTCAGAATTTGACTATGTAACTATGTACACACCGGTATATAATTTGAGATTTCCTGCATAACTTGTTCGTGAACCAATCAAATAAATTTTTGGCAAATAACCACACGTTGTTCAAATAGGTTTAAACGATCGGCAGTGAAACAAATTAATCTTCATGGCCCAAATGGGAAATAAAGTTTACTCCCATCTGCTTCAAATTTACATTTATTCGCCCAGAGTTTAATATATTTGCCGATAGCTTATTTGATGATTTCAGATGGTTTGAATCCATTTCCGCTTTTTTTCCAATTTTGATTACTTTCTACCTGCGCTTGTTCATGAACATTGTTGCAATTTGTGTTGAACTAAAAAATGATGTTGGTGAGCTTTATTCCCTATGGTACAGGGAGAAGTAGTAATGAGATGTTTTACCAGTGAGTTCCTGTTTTGAATGTGCCACTTAAGTTGGTTTGTTGTGATGCGGTGGATGAAATGATATCATTCTCGGAAAAACCAATCCACTCCACACTGATGAATGCCAAACAATTTTTTAATCTCCGAAAATGAACGTTTCGTCAACGTTGATAGTTCTTTTTCAGGGAATAGGTACGTTCTAGTCGTGGGGCCCGCCCAGCCCAAGGGAAATCCAACATCGCAATAAAGGAAATAAGAAATGAAAGAGGGGGAGAAAAAAACATACCTACCGAAGGAAGTGGACGAAGACGGCTATATAAGAAAGGAGGCGAACAAAGTTGGGTTTTTTCGTCGTTTTCCGAAGTGCTTCAAGATTAAACGCGAAAGAAACTAAAATGGAAAGTTGGCCAGGTAGGGCAACGGTTTTTGTTTCTGAGACACGTCCTCAAACCAAGTTTTCTGCTGCAATGAAACGTGACCTGAAGAACTTCCAGATATCTGGAAGAAAGTAGGTACGAAAAATAAGGGACTTCAAGGCCGGCTGAAACAGTTAGAGTTGCGAACTAGATGTAATTTTCGAATCTAGGTTACGTATTCGATTTGGTAATATTGGATCGAATCAGGATATACACGAGTAGGGTGTTGAATCAAAATACCGCCTACTCGTTGAATTTAATGGAGCTGTAGGGGAGAGTTGGGTAAAACAGGGGACCTAAACGTATTGGGCCAAAAAAACCCTCCCTTCAACACCGAAAGGGCGAAGTCAAGTGGCAGTTTGTTGTAGAAATCAACCGTGCGTAACCCACGGTTAAATGGTTTAAATATATGAAGGGTCAGGGGAAAGAACAGGGAATGTCCATTTTTTCCGAATTCGAGCTCTATAGCGCATTCTGTTGGTATTCGGAGTCAAAACATTTTTACATTATGTTAAATGGAACTCATGGGTGTCGGAAAGTTTATTTTTTATACTATAACGCGAAAAATATAGATTTTTTTAAAGTCCAAAATGAAAAAGCTGCTTTCTCTCTCTCTCTCTCTCTCTAAAAAAAAACTTTTTGTGACATTCCTTGTTCTTTCCCCTTACCCTTTGTTTCCAATTCTCCGCTTCACGGCAAATATTGAATTACGTATAATATGTCGTTCGTGCTTCTGATCCAAAGGAATCAGTTCTCCATAATGAGAGTTTTCGACGTAGCTAGTCCTGGATATCTCGGTGAATTCAATTTTTGGCTCACAATCAACTGATTTGGGAGCTCAATTTCTTTACCGAACTGCGAACCAATTTACAGTGAATCACCGGATATAAAATACCCATTCGAGAATACCCAAAATTTTCGTCGTCTTCATTTGAAATCACTTTACACAGGGGAAGTATGTTATGGGAAAAGGGTACGTAGGAGGTAAGTACTTAGTGTCTGTCTTAGATGATCATCTTGAACGTATTGGCAATCGTGACACTGGATACTCTTTCCATCTAGTTGGCGTGGATCATGTTGAGACTTCACCACTAGAGCTAAATATTATAAATGAAGAAAAATGTTCAGGCAATTTGTAAGACGAATATGCACGTGACACCAGAGCGCAGAGTTCCTTTTCAAGTTTCTTCGACGTATCTTTCGTTGCGTGTAAATACAGCAGTTACTGAGATAATTTCTGAGCGGAGAGTGAAGTAAGAAATTTCAAGGATGGAAGGAGGCTTATATTACCTGATAGCATCCCATTCCAAAAGCCCCTTCATCTTCGTGAACTGTATCATCATGACAAGGTTATTACATAATAAGAGTAATCATATCCGATTTTTGCAACTGGATGATGTAGAAACTATTCTCATTATGAATACAAAAATAAATAATTAGGAGACTGTTAGCAGATGGCTGACATGACCAAAAATGAATTTTCCTACTGAAGCTGTTAGTACTCAGAGATATTTTAATCAACACATTTTGCTTCCAAGTCTACCAATACTTTCGCTTTCGCTTTTGCCCACCAAAATCGACTTTTGTAGTAGCATTCTGAGTTATATACCTTTCAGACCTTTAGTTCGCATAGGTTTCTAACATCTTCGGGTTTGTCCCGATTGATGTTATTCATCAATCTACACCATCTCGAAATTCACTGAATATGAGAACGCTATTGTGCCACAACTGGCGGACTTTCCATGTTATGATGATTTACTTGTGGACCCTATAGCCTAGTTTTTCCGAACGACTGATAAAGTAGGTTGTCTGACTTCCAGCAGTTGAATAATTAAACAAAAACAAACAATAGAAACAGTAGAAATGCTCAGAAATGACAGGAAAAAGAGATCAAGCTTGGATGCCATGACAGCTCTTCCAGATGGCCGACGCAAAACAGTAGAGATGATAGTGGAAGGATGAGGTTCCCAGTGGCTGACCGTGGTGTCTCTAGCGTCTGATTCATTTGGCTAGTCAGTGCATGGATGATTGCCCTTGAAGTATTTTTTTAACCTACCCCTGTCATAGAATTAATTTGACGTCTTGCTGCCCTGTACCTCTCACACGCTGTTTCCTCTGGTGAGGACCCGTGTACCTCATTCAGTGCTGTGCACCATGAGATGAGGGGCCACCATTTTTCCCAGGTTGCACGATGGATATAAGGTGAGTCGACTACCTTTAGCCTGTGTTAGTATCCTACACAGAGCCGTCGACATTCGCCGTGTTAGATATTGTGATTTCGGCCTTCCTCCGCTGTGCGACACATCCAGTCTTTTCTTGCACTCACAGCTTCCATTCTTTCCACGGTGCGACGTTTTGTGGCTGCTGCTATTTGCCTTTTTGCAGAATGCAGGGACTGAGGTGGAGCCGTTTGGCCTTTCTGGGCGTCCAATTCTGCCAACCGGTCAGCTTCCTCATTTCCCTTCACACCGTAGTGGCTCCACTGGAGGAGGATACGTTGAGGTATGGACAAGAGCTTGAAGGGCTTCTGAAGAAATGCAATGGATGTGGCACGGTCATGGATGTGACAAAAGCTATAAATTGCAAGATGGGAGGACTGGTAAAGTATCGTCATGACCACGTTCGCACTTGCCCTTATCCAGGTTAGGATAGCGGACATTAAGGTCCGGGGAGAATGGGACAGTGAGCAGGTTGCGTAATTTGACACACGCATCATAAATGCAGAACCGGAACTATGTTGCAAAACAAGCCGCTCAACAGAAGCATTCCAAATACGGTAGGGCAGCGGAGGATCTCCATGCGTCATCCAGCCCTCTAGTAATATTTTGTAGAAGACTGGTGGAGAATATGAGGTATTTACCAGACGACTGACAGAAAAATGGTCCCGCTCCTTCCCTCACATCCTTGGATGGATGGGAGTCAAAACCCAGCTCTCCGTGATTCGAGCCATTTCAATGCGTCTACGCTGGACAAGGAGGGGATTTAGAAGCTTGGGACTGGGAGTATGGCGCCAGCCTACCTTCATTGCTTGGACATTAGATTGCGGCGGCGGATGGTGCAAAAGAGTGAGTATGAGGGTCAACGACTGCTTGGTGTTGTTTGGGGTTGATCAAATACACGTGTTCAACATACCAAAAAACAGTAGTATGCATTTAACTCTGGTAGATATGTTAGTGTGAATGACCCGATTAGCTGAGGGCTAAGGATTAATCACTATACTACATCCATGGTACTGTAGGTAAAAGAATGAAAAATGATAGAATCATTCAAAAACAACTCGATTCTTTCGTAAAAAATAATAAAAATGTTCCTTAAACACAGTCGCGTTTGACTAGACTATTCCATAAAAGGAATGAATTTGGCTAGTTCCATAACAAGGAATGCAGCTCCTTCGAACCACATAAGAATAATCTGAGTTTCTCCAATCCCAATCGGAACGTTACATAAATCTAAATAGTCATATGTATGAAACCATATCTTAAAAAGTCGTCAAAAGTTGATCGTATGCAAAAAAACAATGAACTGTTACGGATGATAGATCATTTAATTGGATTTTGCCCACTAGTGATTGATTATTGTATGGTGGAAAGAGATATATGGTTGAGAATAAAGAAGAGGAAAATTAGGTAACGACAAGATTCTGGGAAGAGGCGTTTCAAACTGTTATAGTTGGACTTCAAATAATTGACAGTAAAATGAACAATAAACCAAATTATTATTTATTCAATTTATTACATTCAATTTTTAGGTAATTTATCAACTATGTATCCTCAAGATTGTCATTCAAAACCTTAATTTTAGTCATCCAAATAAGTAGGTACGTTTCCTGATGTTGAACTTGATGACCAATAGAGAGTAAGTAATAAGTACGAGTAGGCAGAGCATTTGATTCGTTGAACTTTTACGAACCAGGTACTCACAGAAGATGTGAATCACAAAGGTGCAATCAATTTGGCACTAATACCCTCAATACATACATAATTGTAAGGGGGTGGTGGTATTATTTTTTTGATTTGAAAAAAAAAAAATTTAACATCCCAGAAATTTTATGAAAATACGAAATTTCGAGGCTTGAATCGGAAAATCAACACCATCACGATATTTAGCGTGACAAAACGTGGACCACCTGTTTGGAACCTATGCCCTAAAAGTTAGAATGAAATGGTGTTCGAATGCTTCGTTTTCATCTATAATAGGTACCATGTATATTCCCTTCATGGATACTCATACGTACCTTCAATATATATCAATCTTCAATTATCTTCAATTTCTATCTTCAATTTCTTCTATCTTCAATTTCAAAATGTTGTTCATTTCGCAACCAGAGAGTAGTCGAAGTTCAATAATATTACAAAGAACATACTTAATATAGGCCTTTGTTCATCCATCCTCTCTTCATTTCAAATCCAAGACACAATTTTCAATGTCCATCATCCATTATTTTAACACAGATAATATACTTGTAATAAGGAAACAGATTCTTGTATTCCTAGTATGTACATAATAGGAGAAGTTTTACCAATATAACGATCCAATAACAATATTGGTCCTTCATAAACGAATGTTCCTTTCCTTTGGTTTCCCGTTTAGTTATAAATCATGTTTAGTGTTGAAAAAGAAAAATCAGCTGAAAGGGGAAAAACGGCGTAGTAAAGGAAACTGGGAAGATGGGTTATGAATGATTGTGGATGGGTCTATGATATTTACAATCTACGAAATTATTAGCCTTCGATTTTCCCCTATAATTTCAATTTCTTCAGTACCTGCCCGCAGGAAGGGAACTCGTTTCCAATAGGTTAGGTGATGGCGAACATAACGACGAGGAGTGTACTCGACGAGAACAAAGCTGATGCGGTGGAGGGGGTAACTGCGCTCGTTTTCTCGTCCTCGGACATAACTGAGCTGGCGAGGACGATGCCTCCTCGTCCTCCGCGGGGTTTCCCCTTGAGCACGCTGTTCTCCTCGGGCGCACAGCTCTGAAACAAAAGGATAAGTTCCAGTCATGCAGCATGAGTTGAAGAGCAAAATTTCAAAGGATCATTTTAGCCGATTTGGTGGGTGATTTTTGAAGTAAATTCTGAATATCCCATAATAATGTTTATGTTCCTATGTTTAAGATGGTAATTCACACACGAAAAACGACATCAACAACAAAAA
>JAEMON010000010.1:19741545-19755589 GCA_030264115.1 Lygus lineolaris
AAAGAAGCAAGAGCTTCTTACAATACCAATAAACTGAATTTAATCGATTCTATTCTATTTGATTCCATTTGAAATCGATATTTACTACCAGCAAACTTCAATATTATCCTAATCACCAAATGGTTCCTGGTCGGATATACAATCAAAACAGTACTCTAATCAATTAATGTTCAATATTGTCGACTGATGATGTCTAATAGCAATAACAGCCCCGTAGGGACAAATTCAATCGACCGATCGGCTATCACTTTGTTCCCACAGGGATATTAGTTTACAAGTTGCGGTAACCCGTAGCGAAGCTAGAGAATAGGCGGCGAAGCAAAAGCGAAGCAAAGGCGAGGAGGCGAAAGTTAAATTAATTGGATTGATCAGACCTCGGTCGCGAGTTTCTCACCAGTTTGGAGATAGTTATCCTAGTCCACAAGAGGCGAGGTTCTCGCTTTCCTGTCCCCTATTGATAGCAGCGAACAGGAGGGGAGACTTGCTTCCATTCAGAGTCGGTAACGACCGGCCGTTTTGGACCGAAGCGGACCGCATTGTCAAGGACTACGGGGCCGAATGCGGGCCATTTTGGAGCGAGAAGGAGTTGTCATCAATACATTTCCTTTTAGCCTTTCCACAAAACTGCTGTTGTCAGTACAAATTAATCAAGATTGCGGTTGACTGAAGGTTTGTTGTTGTCTGAGGTGTTGGACCCGAACCCAACTTGTATTTGTAGGAAACCTCTGGTTCTAAATTGTTTCGGATGTTGGAAATTCGAATAGCCAGGAACAAGGTCGTTCGTAGAAAGCAGGAGAGTTTCATCAGACTCCTTGACAGGCGAAGGTCGAAGTAGGTGAAGCATATAAATTTGATTTTCTATAGTGGATATTAGATTGTAAACTGGAAAAAACAGTTGAAAAAACGTCTGCCAAGTTGGGTGGGCAGTATAGCTTCCTCATCGTTGTAACATGGACGGATAGAATCAGTTAGAGAACATTCCAGCGAAATTATAAAGTAGGAACACCAAGGAGACCTATCGTGTCTTATATTGGTGCTCCAGCCTACAAATTAGCAAAAAATACGTAGATATCATAATCCTATGGACAGGAACTGAAAGACAATTAAATTCTTTTCAAGAAAAAATTAATAGAATAGATCCCTTCATTAAATTCACCCTTGAGTTTGGTGGAAATAAGATAAATTTTCTTGATCTCTCCATCTCAGTGATAAAAAAAATAAAAAAAACAAACAAAACAAAAAACATGATTTCTCCATTTATAGAAAAGATACATACCTACAGTGATGTCACTATTCATAATACTTCAAATCACCCTTCAGTTCACAAACATACCGCCTTTCATATTATGATCAACAGAGCACTATCTATGCCCATGAATGAAAAATTTATCAAAAGAAAAATCTATTATTGAAAATATAGCGGCGAGTAATGGATGTTGTGGAGAACTCCATTTGGAATAAGGCTCTAGGAAAGGAAAAATAGTGCCTAGAGGGATAGCGTGTCAAATTTCGTTAGGGAAGTTGTGTTAAAAAAAAACAGTGGATACGTATACCTTTCTATGGTAAAGTTTCGGATAAAATTCGTAAAATTCTACCATCTAGAAGTTTCAATGTGGGTTAAAAAAAATTTAAAAAAATAAAAAAAAAATCTTAAAAATTCACTGGGTTTTGTTAAAGATAAAATTCAATTTCAGGACGAAAGTGGGGTTTATGAATTGAAATGTTCACGTGAGCTTGAGTATTGTGGTCATACTGATAAGAAATTTAAAGAAAGAATTGGAAAACATGAAAACGATTTCAGGGATAACCAGGGTGATTCTGCTTTGGCAAGTCATCTGAGTGAATCCAATCATACTCGTAACTTCAGTTTTGATCTGACAAATAGACAGTTTGTAGAATTTTCGCATTTTTGTCCAAAGGGAGGCATGTTGAATGTACTTGAAAAATTCGAAATAATTGAAAGTGATAGGCCTGGTAAATGTTTGAATGAGGTAATTCGAAATCATATTTCACCATTAATAGGTTTATTCCTGCAAAACTTTGGTTTCTTCCCTCTTTCATAATGCTCTCACCACTGTTTTTAGCCCCCTTTCACTATGTCTGCCCTTGATTGTTAATGGTTATCCCTCCCGGCCCCTTTCACTTCTATTAGCCATAATGGTTCCCTTCCAACCCTTTCACTTTGTCTGCCCTTGATTTGGGTAATCCTCTCAGCACCTTCACCTTTCTCGACCAATGGAATTAAAGTGCTCTTTCTCCTGTGACTATATAAGCTTCTGATGTTCTTTATTGTTACTGATAGTGGCCCAACCGTCGAAATCGATTTGACTTTGTAACTCATAATTCCACTATCGTGTTGATATTTTTCTAAACTTACAAACAACAACAAGATCAAGAATATCCCAACTTTCCCAACCAACTTTGATTATCGTTTGTTGTTTGTCGCAGGTATATGACATAAATTCCGGTCTAAAACAATCATGCAGAGGAAGGAAAACACAATATCATGATGTGACTGCAGTGACCACAGCTGCTTCATACTTACATGGCATACCTACCAATACATGGTTAGGTAGAAAATTGAAAAGCCAATAGGGCTATTGTTCATAGAATCATGTAATTATGATAGTGCTCCTTCATCATTTAATTGAGCTAGGGAGCACATTATTATGATTAATATCAACAATATAGCCCTATTGACTTTCAATACTTTGATTATTATCTTGTGTACTAATGGCTTACAGATCGCAATAATAAATTAAACCTTTGGTGAATTATGTTTCACGCTAAACTTGACTGATAAATTTATATTATATTGAATATGTATTCAACAGTGACCTACCAAATATGGGGTTTCCCCGTGGAGTTGCAAGGCCGCCCATCGTGAGAACGTGCGAGTGATCCGACGTCACCACAATTAGGGTTTCTGATTGGTCGACAGATTCCAGGACTGAGAGTAACGCCTCCTCGAGGACAAGCGTCTCGTCCAGTGCTCTGTACGGGTTATTGTAGTGATGAGCGTGATCGATCCTTCCACCTGCGACAAATCAGACAGTCGTTTACTCATTAGAGTAATGAATGTCTCGATAAATACATTGAATATTGTATAATACATTGAAAACTATTGTTTACTGACGCGTTTCAGGGGACGTACCTTTGGTTTTAGAAAAGGAAGCTTACTTTAACCCAGTATAGCTAAAATTATTGAGAACCTACGTACTATAAAATTAGGAATGAGGATCATACATAATCTCAATATAAGGACGCATGACATAATTATGCTAGCCAGACGGTGTTTTTCGAAGGTGCACCATAATAAATGTCTTCCACAGTGCTTAAGTGACTGTCTCAAACCTGAACAGTATTCCAAATTCATATTCAACGATACTCAATACGTAAATCCCTGGTGTCAGTCAGTCATCACGGCACACAGTGATCTAGGAACCCCAAGAATGTGGCCAAAAGTCCGAAAACCGAATTAACGTTCCCAGCTTCGGGAAGTTATGGAATTTTAGGTTCCTTACGTTTGGTACGTAAGGAACAATAATTATACTCGTATAAGGCAGGTTATATAAGGCGGTGCATGACAGCCCAAGAGGTCATTCATCGACCTCCCAGACTCCCCTCCCCCGTTTAGCGGCTCGGAACTGGGAATTTCTCTAGTCAAAATTGTTTCACCTAGTATTAGTTAAGTAATCACATCCTATCAATTTTGTCAGATTGAATGTAATTTTGCGTCAGTAGATTCCTCTTTGGTTTTGAGTTGAGTTGTGGAGATCAAATAGTCATTTTGTAATCATCCTTTAAATTCTTTTAGATTGAATTTAATTTTTTTACCTGTAAATTCTCTCTAGTTTTGAGTTGAGATCTGTTTGTCTGGGCTTGATCTCTCCAGCTGTTGTTAAAGAAAGAAAAATATATTTTACTTTGAATATCCTTTCCAATTATTGTGATATTTCATTTTAAAATTCTCTTTATACGTTTTGTTGGTCCTAAAGATTCGAGTATAACAAATAGGAGGTTAGGACGTAGACATTATATATTTACCCTCTAGCAAAACTAACATTTACCCCCAAGACCCCTAGTACTACAGTAGGTATGTATGAACTGTAAGAATCTATTTGTAGCCATTCTCGGGATTCCTAATTTTTAATTCGTTGACATCCACCTCCAAGGTGTTGAACTGAAAAACCAACTATTCTTATAGTACCTACATTGATCGCTGACATAATTCTGGTATCATATATTCAATTTTTGGGAAGGTCAATTGCCAGAAAATAGATTTTAAGTTGAAAAATGGGGTTTAACTAGTTGGTGGTTTGCTTTTAGTCGATTAATCGGTCCCATAATATGTGGTTATTGATAAATATTATTAGTTTACCTCACGGAGTGGAAATCGATGCAAAAATTATTATTCATATCTTCAAATCCGTTATGGTTGTGCAAAAGACTTCAGATTCGTGATCAGCGACCTTAAAAACCCCTAGAAAACTAAATTTCGTCCGGTAACGATAGCGCATAACTAGTTCGATGTCTGATTCGAACAAAAATACAACCATGCAAACATACACCAACCCCAACCCCCACGAATTTAATTTTATACTTTTTTCGATAATTTATCAGGATAGGATGGTGGATCTAATGTAATTTGGGCTGCTCTCAGTTCCTGGTAGCAGTGGTTCACTGAATGGGGTTAGTAGGTTATTTATTTAATGAGCTGATCCGATAGGCAACCACGCGATATCCTCTCTTCTGGACTTGTGACACGGCTCCTTCTTCACTTACTAGAGTAACCTATAAATAGTCTAAAAGGCCGAGGGTTACAACGTTGCACTCTCCTCAGGCGGAGTAAGCAGTCTGTTCCTCCTACCGCACATGTCGGTCCGCCTGTTGTAACCCTACAATTGTAGCCTACAAAGGTTACATGATTAAATCAAGGAGGTGCCGTTTCACAAGTCTGGAAGAGTGGAAACCGGTTGGTTGTTCTGCCTATCAATATATCGAATCATCTCAGGAAATAAATTACCCACAAAACCCCAGACAATTAAATTAAATTGTATAATTTTGTTTTTAGAAAAGGTATAGGTATCTATAGTTTCAGAAATACGGATGGGAGCTCTCATCTATTTATCTAGGATAGCTAACCAGCCATTACCTTAATTGGCTCTCAGTAACAGGCCTATTCAAACATAGGTGTGTGGCTCTACCGCGAACTCACTCGAATAATTGGAATGGAGCTAATTTTCTGAGGATCAAGTTGATAATTATACACGCCGATTAGTTTAGCTATATATAGGGATTACGTATACCGACACGTCCAACAATAATAATACAGGTATAACTGGAGGTTAATAGATAGTTAGTTGGATGTGGTTCTCAGTAAACAGTACCTATGTGTCTTATCAGAGTCAAGAGTGAAATTCAAGATGGTGTATCATGCGTGAGTCAATAGCACGAGAGTCACCCAAACGCGAATGAGAGTGGAAAATTGAGCTTTTTCATTTTTCTGAATTTAATTGACGAACACCGAAAATTGAGAATACTTAATGCCCGGAATGGGGATTATTTTCAAAGTGTGGGATTTTTATTATTATTATTATCAAAATGTGGTAATCAAACCAACAACCTCTGTAATATCAATTATGCTACTGGAATCTCAGATGTGTCACGGTGCCCTGTGACAGCCCCACCCTGGAACTCCCTCTTCTTCCATACCGGGAGCAACACCCAGTAGTTATGGCTGCATGATCCATTCGTCTTCCATGCTCCATGCTGGTTCCTACTTCTATTCTTCCTACTTTTATTGTAGAGGGATGTCTGAGGGTTCCCTTCTCCTCCACCATGAAGAAGGGGTTGAAGGTTTGCCTTCCCCAGTCATTAAGTGCTCCGACGGCCATTGCCTAGTAAGTATTTTCATATCAAACCTCCTATCCTTTCTCCATACACTAAATCATTAGTCATGATTGGTTGCAGTTTTTTATTCTCTCTGTTCTTAGTCAGAAAAATAAATTTCTATCATTTCTTACCTTTTATGTTTCACTCCGTAGTAGATGATTTCTGATATTAACAACCACAAAAAGCTATTCACATCACAACCTTGAGTTTGTCTCCGTACAAAGAAACACAAGATCAATCAAAGGGAGTAGCAGCAGTCTGAAGAAAGACTAAATATACATATGGACTCATCTAGTACTGAAAAAGGATCCAACATACCACATAGATAACCTATCAGGTACGTTTGCTGTCTGAAGAGAGAGCAACTTACTTGGTTGTGGATTCAAAAATGGTGGAAAGAATGAAAGGAGATCGTACATGCTGCATGGATAACCTACCAGTAAGGATAGAAGACCAAGTGGTGTGCCAACACTTACCTACAGGCAAGAAATACAATCATTAAGGGGAAGAGCACACATTGTAAGAATTTCAAATGATGACTGGCTGGGGAAGCTGGCGATATATCAGCGAAACTGGACCAATAAATATTACAACCGACTCCAAACCCGTCATTCATTTCTATATATTTCATTTACATTGATTTGAGCAAGGTATTAGGTAGGTTTCTATCCTAACCTCTCATTCAATTACAATCTTTTCTTTCTCCTTATTTTGACTTCTTTGCTATTCATATCCTTCCTCCAAAATAAAGGCATTATTGTAGTATGTTGGTAGCAGAATCTGCTTTTATTTCAGGTCTTTATCAAGTGAAACCTAGGATGAATTCGAGTACGGATAGGCCTCTATTAAAAATCAGTAGCCCTCAACAGTTACAAATGTTATGGGTGGAAGTACCGCCGGGTTTCCAAATTTCATTGTACCTTCAGATTAGTACAACTTATGTATTACGTACTTGTGATTTTCCAAGCTTGACCAGAATAATAGGTCAGAAGATGAGGGTTGCGGTAACTCACGATTTACTGAAATCACGTGTCACAGTAGATTCAATATGCATGAAACTGGTTGAAGAGGTAGCTTAAAATGGGGAAAAATGTCTTTAAAATAAATCCTTTCTATTTTTCCTTGAATGCACTCGTTGATTATATAGCTCAGAAACACATTCAAAATAATTTATAGATGTAGTCGTAATATTCTATCCATATATTATAATTTAGTACTTAGGTGTTTCTGTTTGAGGTTTAATCACGCTCGAACTGCAACACCGATTTCGATGGTTATGCAAGATTATGCGAAAGTTCCTGGCCAAGTTTCAGGCTATAGCAGACTAGACTCACCATCCACTTTAACCTAGAACTAGAGATCAGGTTTTCTAACCTTTTGAATCACCAGATGAGGTTTCAAGAGCATGCAGAAGCTTCTAGCGTCTTCTCAAGCCCCACCAAGCTGCTATAGTAAATTAATAATCACTCAATGGAATACGAGTATGCGCGGGGGATGAAACGATCTGCAGGCCAGAAACCTTACATTGTGTATGGAAGAATCCGTACCTGTCATGGAAGTAAGTACTACAAATGAGTGTAGAAACTTGGGTCAGCATTTTGAGCCTGATCCGTGAATTGACCTATATATCACCAACCACAGTCATAAACTCATTCTGCTTCAATTTAATACCTCGATGCTAAGGAGACTCCGATATTTCTGGATCTGAGGTAGGTATTGTTAAAAGAATCTACGTTGAATGAATTTCGAATCCGCCTCAACAAACACAGGGAAGCCTAAAAGCTGACGTTATCATTCATCACATTTTTTTTGTATTCAATGAAATCTTTACTCTTTGCATTCCAGACTCAAGAGACTTCTTTTGTACTTGGTAAGCGGATCCTTCACTGTGGAAGCACTCAAATCGAAAAAAAAAAACGGGAGAGGGACCTAAGTGGGAAATCCTCGCGAAGCTTTGGAAGGAATGCAAGTCGAGTAAATGATGTATTAGTCGGCGTGCCATTTCTACGCCCCGACAAAACCCCCGTTTGCAAAAGACTTTTTTTTCGTTGTCGAAAAATAGGGGGAAAAAATGAAGGAACGAAGAGGTGGGAGAAAAGCGAAGAAGCCTACTTCGCATTCTAAGCCACGAACTGCTCCTTCCCCTGATAATACCCTTTCAGCCGGAACGTTGAGAATATTAAAGTGCTAGCACTACACATGAGTAGGCAGGTATACCTACCAGCGCGCTGGGTCGTAAGAATTTGTGTTGAAATGATCCATCGGGATTCCTTGATTCGTCGATCACTTCTGTAGTATAGGGCATGGTAGCCATGGACTGGGGAAGGTCACATGAAAATTAAGGGTCACGAGTAGACTTTAGTTTCTTTAGGTAGTATTCTAGTCTCTTTAGTCGCAAGCAAACGTTGTTCACTCACCGACTTAGATATTAATATATTAGTCGATATTTTAGCTTTGGTTTTCTACCATTCTATCTTGCAAAATGTTTTGTGAATTCAGTGAGCTACTCGAAGTCTCTTGCGTATTTATTTTTTCTATTAAAAAATTTTTTTTTTTTTCAACTTATTCGATAGTTGGAAGTGAAATGAAATGATGACTATTTTGCTCACACGCGAGACATGCGTAGTTAATTTTGACATTTTCATGTCTTTGCTGTGGCACACAACCAAAATTATGACATGACATGTCACGACACGTAACGTGACATTGTACAACAACCGTCCAGTTCTGACCATTTCCGCTTACAACCGAGTCGTTCTGATATGGTATGTGGGCCCTTGAGGGACTTCTGAACACCTTCTTGACAAATCGAGAGGTCCAGATCAGCTGAGTGGCTCCTAGAGCTAATTTCTCTCCCATTAGCCCTACAAAGTTGAAATTCAGTATGCAGCCTCCTTGAGACTCCTTCTTGACAAATCGAGAGGTCCAGATCAGCTGAGTAGCTCCTAAAGCAAAGGAGAAAGTTGAAAGGGAAAGAAGGAGGGGGAGAAAGACATGAAAATGTCCCAATGCGTTGCAGACTTGTACGCAAGCGTACTTGTATGGAACTCCCAAATCAGCTGAGTCGAAAATGGAGCTCTCAGATCAGCTGAGTCGAAAATGGTTGGGTCTTAAGAATGAATGATACAACTATCCGATAATAATTTTCTTGATTCTTTTAAATGCCTAACAACATAACATTTTAAGGAAGCCCAAGTAGGTAGGATCTTTACCTATCCTTCAATTTTCCTCAGTAACTTAAGAAGGACGCATACTCTTTCTTTGCAACACGCGATATATTTAATCAATTTCTAAAGTTTTGACGACGCCACCGTTGCAAGGGAAAGGATAGTCTGTTGAAGCAACATAGTCAACTGGCCTCAGGATAGATTATTACTGGCAAGTGTGTGAAACAGTGCTAAAACCAGTTTTTCAACGGCAAGGGCTGCTATTACAGAGCAAAAGCGTCTGATTATGAACAAACACTCACACGGCGGTAAACTTCCAAGCTGTGGTGTGGAGGAAGATTTTAATAGTGTGACGTCACGAGTACTACGAAGGTAGCTACCTAATAATAATAATATTTTTGCAAATGAATATCATTGGCCTAACTAGTAGGTCATAACTCCCAGATTCCTAAAATAAGTCCTGCAAGACTTTCGCATATATGAGACCAAACATGGTTCCAATTATGCGGTTTTGGGCCCTGAAAATCTTTTTATGATAGCACGAGTTTCTTCCCATAAGCACACAATATATGAGAGTCTTTCTCGACCAGAGCAAAGTAGACAGATCGTCTGGAGTGACACATACGTAAATATATATATGATTTCCATGAAGAACATTTTCATAAAATGCATTACTAAAATCTTGAAGCCATTGCAATAGCTTAATTTTCATCAAAAATTAGCTAAATGAAATATAATTGCTTTGAACAAACCTTTCGGGGCATTTTAAGTAAATTCAACATCTATTTTGCTTCACCCAACACATTTTTAACTATATCCCTGAGGTTTCCCAGCCGAGAGTTGAACCCGGGCCTCCGTGGCGATGGGCTTCCAGAAACAAGTGCCCTTGACAGCTCGGCCACAAGACAGCTGGAACCGTTGAAATTCAGTTCAAAATGATCTCTCTATCTGTGGATGTATTAAATCATCGGAATTGTCGGTCAATTAGTACTACTTGACTCCTTTGATAACGAATTGTAGGTATGTATGAGGGAATTGCTGACCCAATGACAATAATTATGGTTCGAAATTGTGGTTTTACGGTTGATAATAATCGTCCGATTGTCAACGACCAGTCATTTATGAGGATGGTTTGTGTTCACCCTCTTGTTCCAGACGATTTTGGTTTTAGAGTGGATCTATATTACAGGTTAATCTGTAGATTAATGTGTACGTATATTTCATGTTCCTTCTCAATTTATCCCCATCTGGCTGAATCATTGGATCATTTGGTATAGTAGTGAGAAATGTCGACGGCCTTATCTTGTGCAAAGAGTTCATCAGAAGAAGGATAGAGAGGGAGTAGCAAGGAGGGAAAAATGGACCAAGGACTCCACCCTACACTCCGTCTCTTGGGGACATGGACCCGGATAGCCAATTGGATTGCGATATCAATATCGATATAAACTGTGCTTATCAACAGACTTGATTGGAACTCCGATTCGAATAATTTTGAAAAACGCACAATGGGGAACTTGCATGGTTATTTTTTATTTCAGCGTTCGAAAGATCATAGAGAGAGGGCTTTCCAAAACGGTGATACCCATATGAAAAAAATGTTTAAAACTTACCGAAAATGGTTCTGGTAATTTTAACCCAACTGACGTCAGCGACTAATACTGGTTTTCTGGTCAAACCAGTAGTAATTTCAAGTTCAAAATTGGAACTCACGAGTTTTGAAAGGCGCTGAATCAGATTTTGAGGTTCAAAATGCAAAATTCCAACCCATGCTAGTTCCCCATTGGTTAGTTTTGAATAGCAGGTCAATATATTATCTTTCTTCTGAAAACGTTGACCTGGAGACGTATACTGCTTCCTATGAGATCACCGAAGTTTAGCGATCACAGCGGAATGGCGAGTAGTTGGATTCGTGACTGCCTGTGAGCTGATATCACACATTTCAGATTTTTTCATCACGTCGGCGATCCCCTCTCAACTCAAGGGGGTGAGGCATTGAGTAGCCAAAGCGAAATCATCAAAATTATTCTGATCCTCCCTTCGGAGGACAGGTGATGACGACCGTGAGGCCAGGAATCATTATCTTTTTGAGTGTATCGATAAAAATTGATTCGTTTATCGGATAACCCCTCACCTACTTCTGGTCTACAAACTGATGGTCTGGCCAGAGTGTCAAGTGGCTCCTACCCAATCCGACAGCCGATTATTCATTCAAAGCCCGTCCCGTGAAAACCTAAATAAATTAGGAAATTCAACTCCGACCCTCCGTTGTACACCTTCCCCATCGCAACGGTTTTCCACTGGAAATGAAAAGCACCGACCTCGTCCCTGAGGACCAGAAGTGTGATCTTCTCGGTAGCGGCTCGACCGCTCTAACCAAATAACCAACTCTAAGCTTGAATTTCATAAAGAGCCGGAATTCATTTTCTCGACCAGTGTTCTGGCGCGCCAGCCAAACTCATTAGGTGCCCTATACGACCGACTGGATATTTAACAAAAGGTTCATCACGGCCCTACAACTCGATATCAAAGGAGTGAAGTGTACAGTCAAAATTCCAATGACTTCGTACGTCCACGACGAGAGATAATTTTGAAGTGGACTTCAACAGTTCTGGAAACCATTTGAAGTATGAACTAACTTCAACATCGCTTTTCCAATATCCAATAAACGCGGTGGGTTTATCATACGTGAACGAAAATTGTGATGTTCATATTATGAGACTATAGCTACCCGGAAATTCATGTGATGACACAATATTGAAGGCAAATGCGTCGTTTGAAGATGAAACTACCTAGATTTAGAAAAATTACTTCAACAAAAAGTCACGATCGTGTTGATACCTATCAGCCTAAACTGACAATGTCATAATAATACATTGGTTTGACTGAAACATGGGGTTTTATGTCGTTTGGTCTGACAAGTTACTGAAGTTGGCTTCATTTAATTTCGTTTTACGCTGCGGGCTTTAACCCTAGGCTGACTAGGTCTACCAAATCAGATTTAACCCTCGCATGACATGGTTCCAACTGCACACTAGACTCTAATAAACAAGGTTACAACTTCTGAAGAAAGATTACACTCCTACACAGGATTCCAACTGCATCAAAAATAAGGATTGAATAGGTTTTAACTGCAGCTCTGATTTGAAGGAGTTCCAATCGCTAGCGACAATATAATCAACGTTCTAACTACAGTTCGACCCTAATTTGTTAAGTTTCCAACTACAGCCTCATAGTTCCAACTGCATCCTCGATCTTGGTTTGAATAGGCTCCAACTGCTCAAAGCTATCGATAGCTTGAAGACCGAGATGATTAAAAGTCTCTCCCCATGAGAAATAAATTGGTTTTTACTGCTGAGAGATACACCTATTCTGACGCAAGTGTGATGCAAGTTTTCTCGTAATCGCGTTCGTTATCGTTTTTTTCCAAACTGTGTAACGTTGTTTGTTCGTATTCTCATGTAACGCATTAGGAAGAGTGCAACGCACGGTTAGCCGCCCTGTGGTCTGTGTAAAAAATATATAACTCTGCCTCCAGCAACGAAAAAAAAAGAACGGCTGTGAGACCTTCCTTTGGGGACATGCCATTTCCTGAGAGCACAGCGTTAACGTGGGGACGAGCCTGAGGCGAGGACGGGCTTGACGGAGCAAGAAGCGAGCAAGTCGATAAGGCGAGAGGTGCTTCTTTTTTGTCCTTATTCCTGTTGAGGCACTACAGCCAAGGGAGGAGAACATGGTTTCGGAAAGAGCTGTTGAGAGGACGAACCCAAACAAGTTTACTCACTTTCAACAAGTAGGAAAAACCCTTTGGAGTTTTTCTGGAGGAGAGAAAGGGCTTTCTTGGTCATTTCCGCCAGCGAAGGGTCGCCCTTAGGTCCTCTGTCTCGGTCGGCCTCGAAGTCCATGTGAGAGTAGGCGAAGAGACCTGGAACAGAGATGAAACCGTGGTTATCGTTAAGTGGAACATAAAGAAAGATCGCAGAATAGAAGGAGTTGAGATTGGGTAACCAGTGGAATTTATCTGTATAATAAGTCCAATAGGTACCTATATAAATAGTTTCACTAAGGTATCTTCAAACGTCTCTAACAATAGGTTTGTTTTAATCAGCAGTGGTTGCTCATCTGGTCAAATTATTCTAGATAGATCAGGAACAGACAGGCGTCACAACACTAAAGTGACAGCTGAGCTCAATACCCAGCTACTCTGGTGCATGTCGCAGTACCTAACGAATTTCCCTGTAGTAGACTTTCACTTTCGTGTTACCGACTTCTGTTGAAAGCGTAATTGCATCATGAATCAGTCCCTTCTACACACACTTGTCAAAATACAGGGTGTATGCAATTAATGAACCAGCCATTTATTCACGTTGTTTTCGCTCCTAAGAGAAGAATCCCCCTTATTTTTTCACGATAAATTAAAATATCACATTTTCGCGCCACACTGGCGCTTTTGGCACACTAATTTAGTTTTTTCAAGAAAAACTTCCAATTTCATGAAGAAACTCGAAAATTTGAGTGCGAGAAAACGTGATGATTCAGGATGAATGACCTACCAGTCGGTTTTTTATCTTCTTTTATTCAGCGATATTTCGGTACCTTTGATGGTCACCCTCTTCAGGCATGGATGTCACCTGTGTACACCGAGATCATAACCTCTTACTAACTAATTAGGACATCTTACTAACTACTTAGGACTACCTACCTAAGACACAGTTTAATATATGGAAATATATATAGAAAAAACAACAAAACAAGACATGTAACTTGGTACTTACAGAATAGTGACTTTGTATTGCACCCACTGTGGGCCATTGGTGTAGAACTAGTTCCATTCTACTCTTCTATTCTTCGTCTACTTCTTTTTTTACCAATTTTCAACACTCCTTTCAGACGTTTTTCAATCAATCAACCATCAATCAATCATTTACAGAACTAGATCTGGAGAACCATCACCAGTGGAAGTGTTTCTTCCATTGGTCAGGGAT
>JAEMON010000010.1:19755703-19766270 GCA_030264115.1 Lygus lineolaris
TAGGTAGGTAGTCCTAAGTAGTTAGTAAGATGTCATAAGTAGTTAGTGAGATGTCATAAGTAGTTAGTAAGATGTTATGATCTCGGTGTACACAGGTGACATCCATGCATGAAGAGGGTGATCATCAAAGGCACCGAAATATCGCTAAATAAAAGAAGATAAAAAAACCGACTGGTGATTTCATTCATCCTGAATCATTGAACATCGACCAAGTCAAAAAAACCAAAGAAAACTTGATGTACTTAAACAAAACATCATTTTTTGAGTCCTCCATTAATTGGGAAATAATATCATAATGGTTCGTGATATTATTAATAAGAAAAAAGACTTCATTCTTCTTCGTTTCATCTTCTCCTCCCTAAAGAACATCGCACACACACCACACACAGTAGGGATTGACAGCATCCTTCTCTATACATGGTATTAAGTACATCCGAAATCGCATTTATCTAACATTCTACTCATTTTCCATAGGTATACTTACCTACCTATATGTTTGTAACCTACTCTCCTACTCATATTTTATTATAATCTAAGATGCGAACAATCTTGTGGTGTCGTTTTAATACAGAAATAACACGAATAAACATAATTTGTTCGATCCAACAATAGTTCTCAATGATGACATCAAGTGTTATTTGACGGGCCAAGACATTGTCTAATTTTTATTAGCTTGGCTGGAGTTACCTTCTTAACGGGAAAAAATTGAATTTCCAAAATATCAATAGGGCAGTTTCGCAGCCTAAAAAAAAAAAACAAAGTTGGTAGAGGTTTTCAAAACTTCCAACAACTTATACAGCTAGGTATTAATTTTCGGAATATTCAACCAAACTTTATCGAGGTAAATATATATATTAGGTACGTAAGATAAAATAGACGATCCCGGGAGAAAACACATAGAATCTAGTTTGCATCTATCGTAATAATATTATTAATGTAGAAGATATTACCTAGAGAAGATATTATTTTCTCTCTCTTTGCATATTTTTCATTGTGAGTTTTGGAGATGGAGGTTTTCTCAGTATGAAACATATTTCTGTTCAGATGCGGAGCGAAGAATAAAATTATCTCGTCTCGAGTTTTTTCTTCTTTCTTCGATAGCTACCAAGCTGCCCCCAATAAAACGCACGAGATAAGTTATTATTATATTCCTCCTGTAGGGAAAATGCGAATAGTTCACTTACAACCATATGCAAAGAAGGTGAAGAGGTTTGAAGGACGAACAATATACATCGATTAATCCGATAACATAAAGTTTGAGTGTAGTAGCAGAACTGGGGATCGCATAGCGGCTATATAGGGTCGTATGTTCTCGGGGTCACTCGTCTCTTCCCAGGGCAATGAAGGAATATGTTGTAAAACCCTGTTTGAATTTCTAACTACAATTCTAACTATAATGAGTTTTCGGGTGACAAGAGAGGTAGTGGTGGGTACAATCATTGTACCATGGGGTTCAGTGGAAGATAATGAGAGGGGAAAAAGTATGGCTGATGCACATCTCGATCTCTCACCACTAAGAATGTCCAGCACCACATTGATTCTCCTCACAATGGGGCGTGCGCATAGTTTTTTTTTCCTTTTCCAAATGATAGATATTACCGAGAGCTTTTGGAAATGGTACAACATGAAGGGTATCCTATTATCATACAAGGGTCTTGAAGTTGATTATGATGACGTCACCGACCCCCTCCCGCCTGGGGAGACCCTCAGTGGCCAAACATTTCTGATGTCACGCGCCTCTTTCCACCTCTTTTCTGGCTCAACCAGACGGAATTTTCAGTTAGTTTTTTAGAACGCTGAACCCGAATTTGAGGTAAAAAATTGGAATTTCCGACCTACGTGCACACTCTATACTCAACTCTATCATTTTTCTAACTCCTCCTGAGCTGTATGTACTTGGTAATACTGGATAAATCGAGAACTTGTGTCACTTGATCATCATAGGTCCAATATGTCCATGGATGTTCTATCTACGAGTGTATCTCATATGGTGACCTCAAGCAATGAAACAAATTCAATCTTTCAAGAACCGGTCATGAAGAGATCAAAATGACCTTCTTTTCATTTTGGAAATTAGCCTCCTAAGAACTATAGATTTCTCTGAATTGTTTGTGGATTATTGAGTGTAGAAGAAGTTGAATAAATTAGGTAATATAAGGCGACCTAATGCCTGTTATCTTTTGACAAACCCTGATGCTTGTTAACTCAAATCGAAGCTGGAGTAGGTAGTTAACAAAATATATTCAACTGAGATTAGTATAGTGTTTCAGTTCTTGATTTTGACATAAAGCCCATACAGAATCGACGATTCAAATATCCAGATAATGTTTTCCATCCATCATGTATTCAAAACAACAAATCATTTTAAGACCATTTTATTACAAGAGAACTACGAATAATATGGCTAGTGTATAGTACGTACTATTGTATCCGGCTTGGGATTCACTTTCCTATCTTTCATGTTTCACTTTCCGTTCTTTCTCTTTTCTTCCCTCGTTGTGTGACATGCAATAAAAGACAGGTTCTTCCACCATAGAGCAGGAAGCAGGGTTGTCTGAGAGGCCAGAGAGGGGACTTACTGTGAGGCAGGGGGTTAATGTTCTTCACTGCTTGGAAAAGAACGAAACTCTCACGCGATGCGCTTCGTCGACATCTCTGTGAAGGCCCCTGAGGTCAAATCCACTCTTTCCGAGGGCGGCCTTTTGTCTTGAGCCGGCCCTGGCGTCCGGCCAAGTGTTGATGAACAGCCCAGGGGCTACAAGGGTCTCGAGAAACGTGAGAGTTCTCGCAATAAACAGTTATAAACGTCTTACTGCTTAGGGTGAAACCACGGTAGTGTCGATATCTTTCTATAATCTGTTGGATTACCATGATATCCGTGTCACACTCAAAAGGAAGAATTTATTTTAAAATTTCTCTCCAAAAGACTTTTTGACTATTGGTTGAATAAGTAAATCAAGAAAAAGCCGTGCCTCAAGTCCAGGTATGATATGGTGGTTGTTCTGCCTATCAGATTAGCTCAGTAAATAAATAACCCACAAAACCACAAATATTTAAAAGTTATTGGTGATACATGATTCTTTATAGCAGGATTCCATGAGACTATTTTTCATCAAATGCCTTTATCAAGCTTCAATGTTGATTCCTGAGGGAGAGAACTGATTATAATAATGGTATATCAAGAGTATGTACCCATTCCTATTCCTTCCGAGTCTACCGAAGGTAGCGGAAGCTTTGTTTTCACTTTCGGGATCGACGACATTTTGGTCCTCCAAATTTGAAATTCCCGCTCGCATTTTTTGTTTCAGAGCTTCCTGTACAAATTTGGTTTCCGTGTCTGCCTGTCTGCATTTCCTTGTCACCGCCATATCTTCCATAGTTTTCGTCCGATTTTGTTGACATTTTCAGGGATTCTTGAAGTCCCTCATGAATTTCATCATGATTGAATCAACGGTACGATCTACGCATTCGCTAATGTAAAACTCATTAACGATTGTGTTGAAATTTAGTCTAAGCTGACAACATCAACACGATCAAGAGTTTATTCTCATCAATCATTGTTGACATAACAGGCATAAACAATTTACACAGGTTTGATTCAACTTTGCTCAAATTTTCACGGAATATGCAGGCTCGGCCCCCTGAGGTTTCATACGAATTTTATCATGATTGAACCAGCGGCAGAAACTGCGCATGCGCTAACGTGGAATTCTAATAAATGTCATTGTTACAGCTCTGATTACCACAGTGTTCATCCGATTTCATTCAAATTTCCTGAACGCGAGGAAGCTATGTAGTATCCACATAGTATTTCCATGTCCACATAGCAGAGGATCTCACAACACACCATTTTAGGTATAATGATTTAAATACCAGGGCTAGGTTCTACTCAAAATGGTCGAATAATTTATACCTACAACAACAAAAAACTTCAGATGACCGAGTGTTCAGTATTCCAGAACATTGGAACTCTTTTGCCCAGAAGTACTCATTGAAGAAATCCTTGGGAACAGTTCAACTCACTTCAAAATAATTTTTGAGTGTATGGAATCTTTGAACCTTGGACGAAAATTATATCTAGTATTATGCGAATAACTGACTTCGGGCAATTGTAATCCATTTAAAATCTTATTCAAGCTAGGGCGTTTCAAAAATTGTCCATTACTTTGTTATTTACGCCTAGCACAATAAATTAGACCACAAATGGGGTCTACCTATATACCGATTGATTATACCTATATTATTGATTTTGGTCTATGTTCCAAGTGCCGCAGATCTATAGTACAAAACATGGGCGTGTTTTTTAAAAAATATTTCCAAATTTCTTGCTAAAGGTTCTAAAGTTTCCTAATTGGAAATAAGAATCCAAAATGTGTGCCAAGTGGGTTTGCTAATTAAGCATCCTCGCAACTAATTGGATTTTTCAGATCATTGAAATACTTTGAGTCAGTCAAACTCTGCCAATCGAATTTGTGCGAGATCACGTGGATTGACAGTGCTTATGAATGTTACCTACTCCATGAAGGATCTTGTAGAGCTCACATTTGAGGAAAATTATGTTTTTCGTCGTGAGATATCGGTTTTCCTAGCAATCCAGTTCCGACAGTTACCTGAGGAATTAATAGGTGATAATCTCGGGGCTAATATCCCCAATCTCAGAATATTTCCATACTTATATAGAACAAGAGCCTTCATCATAATAAATTGTACTATTCAGACTACTGTCTTGTTTAGTTAATCTGTCAGTGAAGCTATAGGTAAAAGACCTGTAAAGCTGGACCCAAATCAATTTATTATGAATGATTCGACAATATCAAGGTAGCCACTACTTACTGAGTAAGTATATAGTACAATCGTACCTCACTTCAAAAGAGATACTCTACGATGGGTTGTTATTATTGGAATTAGGTTGCTACAAGCCTTTGATTGGGTTTTAATGACAGGAATCTTTGAACTGTTGTTTGATAGTGGGTGGTGTAAGGAGCTGACTTTAAGTTGTAGATTATTCAAAAAGAGCTTAATTCATGTAATTGCCTAATAAAGAATGTATGTAACCCTTAACGTTTACTTTGTTACCCTGCATTCAAGATATCTAGTTGATTGGGTGTCTTTAGGAGCGTATAATTTATTATGTATTATTCTCTACGGACCTGCCTGGTACGCTTTCTCACGGTCACGGTTGTACAGTGTAGGTTCCTAAACGCTGTGTTTACGTAGGACCCTAGGGTATGCTAGGGTAGAGTTAACCTTCTTCCCGCAAGGTGCCTCGACAATGGAACAAAATGTATCTGACTTGTATGTGACAGTAAATTTCTCTTCATTTTTTCCATGAAATTTCATCAAGATGCTTCATATTACATCCAGGAACATTTGGAAAATATTGGAATGAGAAATGGAGTGAAAAGGGAGTTTTCTTACAATATATTCAACTATGTTGTTGTATGAATTTTACGAGCAGCTGTGTCCTGTCAATTGGAAATGAACAATTCCATTATATTCTTCTTAGAATTATCACTCTAGTAGGTTGGAAGAAATCTTCTTGGATGATGACTCATCTAGTTGACTTTGACTACTGACAAGAAAATCATTAGTAGGGATTTACTATAGTTGACTTCAACTTTCTCCATGTTTCTAGGAAAGTATATCGATCCCACGGTGAAACCGAGGATTAAAGGTCGATCGTTAGGGATGAAGAGGAACATTTCTTGAGTGGCTGGTAGAAATTAAATATTTACCCCTCGAAGGCCAAGTGGCTGAGTCAGGGAAGCTCCGGAAGATGAGAGAAGTTTGTATTAGGTTCGGATGAGTCGTTCCACTGGGAAGGTATCCGTATAGTAGAGAATGCAAGGGGGGTCGTGTGGGTCGGTGATCCCTGACGCACTCAACGCCAACGGTTAAAGACAGGTAATTCTCAAGATTCATCAAGTGAGCATATATAGATAACTGATGAGCAAAGTTGAAAGGTAAGTAGGTATACTTGTTGATATATATACTGATACTTCTTGATACACCTATATACTACGACTGTGGAGAATGAATTGTTAGGGTATATTTTAGGTCAGCTTCTACCTGACCCGCCCATTTACTCGTATGTACTTAGGTAGCCAAGTCTCAGAAGAAATGTTATGGACCTTAACATTTAGGTAGGGACATTTTTGAGCATTCTCACCATTTAGATCTGCGTGTACAGTGTTCTGAATAGAACAACAAAGCTTACAACTTTTGAATTCATTTACAGTCCTGGAACGTATTACTCATAGACTATGTTTAAAAACTGTTCGGAATTCCGTTAAATCCCCGTCGAAATTTTAGTAATTACAGAAAAAATGTGGAATGCTAGAGATTTTCATCCTATTACTGGGGTCGAAAAATTTCTAATAACTACTACTCTATGTCTAATAACTACTACTACTACGCAAAAGTACTCCAAAAATTCTGGCCAACGAAATCATCCTTACTTCTGATATGATTGTGAGATTTTAAATTTTTTTTTGGAATTTTTATCTCGATCCCTCGGTCAGATATCGTATGGAATGACACATAATATATAAATAAAAATGTATATAAATACCTATACATGTATATACATATGAAGAAGTTTTAGATTTCAGAAATCGTTTCAGAACGGTCTGAAACGGATTTCCATGAAGAAAATTTTCAAAAATTGGGATTATAAAAATTTTGAAGCCATTGCAGTAGCTTCAGTTTCTTCGAAAATTCGCTAAAAGAGTGAAAACGCTACGAATTGATTATTTTGGAAGACAACCGCGTAGGTATGTTGGATAAATTATCAAATATTAGGAACGTTTTGATATTATAGACACTGATTTTGGAATTTATTGTTCAAACATGATTTAGGCTAATGTATTATTCATTATCCTAAAATGTTCAACTCAACGCACGTTGCCGCTGTTCATGACAGCCTTCATTCGAGCAACAAACGTTTTAACATTCATGAACTACCATCAGCACGGTTCCTCTTGAATCCATAATTTACAACTTTCCTATCTCGCGTTCCTCGTAAAACCCCTTTTAAACAAGATAGGTAGGCAGGTTGGTTTTATAGAAGATGCTCTCGTTTATCCATCAGTCACAAAAAATTACGAACGAGTAGATATTGGATCGGACTTTATCGATCCTCAATGCGGGGAACACTAGTATCCGACATTTTTGATTAGTAGTTGAAAGTTTTAGTAGATTTTATAGGAAGCCCCTTTATAGGTCTATTCTTTATCTCTAACTCCTTCGATGTTGGAGGACTTCTTGCTGAGCTCCGAACAGCGTCCGCGGTCTTGGGTTCGAGCCCGGGCATTTGACGTCCATCAAATAATGATTCCCACGATTTGAGGAAAAAAATGAGGAGAAAATCCCAAAATCATGTACAAATTATCAACGCTTTTTGAAGAGATCTCTGTTTTTGTGAAGGTCGATCATGTTTGTCAATAATTTCTTGAATGCCTTTCAGATTTTCGACGATACCTTTTTTGCGAGGAGCAAAGCTTTTTGATTATTGAACCCATCATCTGGCTTTTACTTAAAATAATTCTGATGTACATAAATATCATATTAACGGATGACAAGCATGGAAATCAAGGTATTGGCAAACTTTTTAAGGAAATTCAGCTTTTGTAATGACTTCAAAATGTTAGATGCAAATTTCTGAACACAGAGCGAAAGATAAAGAAAATTCAAAAGTTGGATTTTAAAGTTTTCTAAGAGTGAGCAATATAAGGTAAATTGTTGAAGTGTACCTACTACGCCGAGGATCCAAATCGCACAAATCTCACCTGAATGAAGGTGGTTACCAATTAATATGAGGAGAATTCAGGTTGAATTACATAAGGAATTTGTTTAGTTATTTAGGCAAATAAGTATGAGTTCCAATTACCGATGGTGTCTGCAGACAGTAACTCAGCTGGGGTGTGGAGCGATGGTAATGTTCGTGGAGGTGATGCGAGGGGTGAAGGAATAGGAGAACACAGACAAACCGTGGGAGGGATAAATTAAAGCTTGCGGTTTCACCGTGAATAATTTTGCTAATATACGCGATCGTAGTATAAGCTGCGTGGTAGAGGAAATTCAACCACCTTTACACCTCAAAAATGATAATATAAATTAGGATGATTTCGTGGGGTTACAGAAGAGGCGGTTTCACGTTAGAGGTGGAAGCTAGAGTTCTTCGTAATTGTGACATACAAAGATAAAGGAAGGCAAGTCCTAGAAACAGGTGCGTGAAAATATTCCGTCCAAAATATTCGGGTGCTGAGAGCCCCATTGAGTAGTTTCAGCTACATTTTCACATAGGTACATCTCATAATGCACCTTTTTGAAAAGCTCTCACTGAGATCAATAATTTGGAAAGTGAGAAATAACCATACGCACACATCATTGTGATTGAAATACCATAAAGTCAAAATTATAATCTATACCTACTAATATAATATATTTATTATTCACTCCTGCGTTCTATCTATCATTCTTCAGTTCAGACCCATCATGTGGAGCCAGAGAATAGCTTTTCCTCTACGATCCATGCTCCTCAGAAAGGAAAAATCGATACGGGGAGTTCCGAGGTTATTGCGGTTCGGGAACAAGAGGTGGCTTCCGAACTTTAATTGAGGGAAGGTGGGAACGCCAATCCTCCAACTGTAATCAAAGGAGGAGTAGCACTTGTTTGAAGTGTAATTCCCTTGTAAAAAGTCTCTTTGACCCCTTCACATTTAATTGTGAGGAGCGACCGGATTGTAAACAACGCGGGTTGGAAACCAATCAAGGTTCAGACCTCTCCACGCAGCCTCTCCCGCTCGTCTTTATCTCATCTTTACGTTTGCTGGGCCCTCGAGCTTTCACGGTAAATACGTAAAATGTAAATATACGTAGCATCCTGAACGGAGAATATTAAAGTCTTCGAGCTGTATAACAGGGAGGTCATGCAGGTTGCATTTGGGTAGAATGATCTTTTACATGAAACTTGTCCCTTGAACGGGTCTTCGGACGGTCAGGCCGATGAGGTCTACAGACCCCATCAGCGGACTAGGTTCGTCTCGTAGGTATCAGTGTTCTATGGTTCATCATGAGCAGGGACCAGATTCTCCTGCAAAGTTTGAAAATTTGGCTATTTTCGGGGAGTCAGCCCCCAACCACACTCCTAATTTGAGCCCATCAGGATTTGAGAAACAGTAGTTTCAGGAAATGCAAGTTTGATGTCCGATAGCGATGAAATTCGAATGGCGGTCATCGAAATCGAACCTTATTTTGTTATATAGTTCTCTACAGGCAAGTAATTGACCACAGACTGACACGGAGACAAGCTGCCAGATAGGCAGACATTCACGGAACCAATATTGTTCAGCAGCACTGAACAGTAAAAAGCAAGAATAGATTTTGGAGGGGAAAATTGTGTTTCTTCTCGCATGAATAGGTAGCTCCCTTGAATCGGTAGTTATAATTGCCCATTGGATGGGGTAGAAAAAATTCTCGTTTCCAATTGCCACCACGGCAGATTAATTGCAAGTCTGGATCTAATGATTTTCAGATACCTCCGGATGATTGTTTTTGTACCATATGGTATAGGGGAGAGTCTAATTAGAGAATACAGGCCCTCCTCATCGCGCTTTTGGATCCGAAAGTCACGGCCAATGACCTGGGAGTGCCAGCGTAAGGTTAAATGATTACATTGGATTGAATAATCATAACTAAGTAGAAATTCAGAAGGAAAATCATGGCGAAAAAAATATACAATATATTCCGTTATGAGCCTCCCCACCAAAATTGTACCAGAAGCCAGGATGAGAAGGTTCGTTACACTTAGTTTGCGCTTTTGGAGTTATAACTACTGATCCGAAAACGATATACGATTTCCGAAAAATGCGTCCTATGACACTCCGTATGAAGATAACTCTTTTTTAAGTCGGTCAAAAATGCGCATGGGCTAACCTTGATACCCCAATGAAAATGTATGGAAAAAATCGTTTATACACAACCAGCTGCGAAACCAAATTTGTTCAGAGGGGTCTAAAACGTATATTTCCAGTGGAAATATACCATTGGGGGGGGGGGGGGGGATCATTCCACGACTCTCTTGGAAATGAAGCAGGAAGTCTGAAGTACGTCGAGGACGATGATGATGGGAGGAAATTGAGGTCTAGACGTTGCATCACTTTGAATGAACGGGGCAGAATGTGGAGAAGTTAATATGAGCCTTTCTTCCTCGTTTGTGTGAATTGCAAGAGCAGTTCCCAGACAGTCGGAACTTTTCCCGTCGCGACTGCCCCGAGCGAAGCAGCGAGTAAGTAGCAGGAAGGAAGAAAATGGCGATGCGCAGGGTGAAAAAACGATTCTCCGAAAGGATGACGTGGGGTAAGATTTCCACCATTACTCAAAGCCATTGTGTCAGCCAAGGGGAGGTGAAAGAGAACACCGATAGCCTTGAGAATGAAGCAGATAAATGATACGATTAAGCAACGGAGGATCGAGGAACGTTTGGGAGGATGCAATGGAGAACAGAGCGATCTTCACCATTCGAAATGATGTGAGTCCTTTTGCCACTACTCGTTCCACTTGAAAT
>JAEMON010000010.1:19789159-19805362 GCA_030264115.1 Lygus lineolaris
AATTCTCCTCACCCTCACCCAAAAAGTCGAAATAATTTGTTACATGGTTGTCTGCAAACACTTTTTATTGCTTTATGCCATATAAAAGGAAGCTATGTGTTTTGTGCAAGAAGTAAAAAAAAGTGTCCCCCAAAATGGAAATTTCCACTTGCTTTTTGCGTTTCACAGCATTCTGAACAATTCTGGTTCCTTGTCTATCTGTCTGCTTGGCTATCTATATCTTTGTCTGTCTGTCTGAGTGGTCCATTCCTCGTCCCAGGAAACAGTACACGAAATTATGTTAAGATTTTGGAAAACATTTCAAGGATAGTACAGGTTATCTCCTAGACGGAATATGAAACCACGGTTTCTCGGAGGGTATTTGAGGGCTCACTCCAGGACAATTCCTATGAATTTCGTGACAACTGGATCTGTAATAAACTTGAAAATTGTTGCAATAGGCCTAGCTCCGGAACTATCCTACCAATTTCGGTGGAATTTTCACTATAACTGTTTCTATACGTCCATGTTACAGAGTGGGGAAGCTATACTGCGCACCCAACTTGGCAGACTTTTTTTGGTTTTCACAATCCGGACTTCCGTACTTGCATTTTATCGTTTCAGACCAATTCAGTTGAACAAGTGGTCAGCCCACATGGAAGTTGGATTAGACTAGGTGCCTAATAAAGTGAGAACATGCGAGATGAGTGTATGCATGTATTACACTAGCTAAAACGATATTCGAACTATGTACGAACCCAGTTCAAAGTTTCTCTACCTTGACTCTCGCTCACGAATTTCGTTGAACCAGTTGTTGATTGCAAAGCGCAATCCGAGCTCGGCTATTTACATTTTACTGCAACCTCGTCGTGGGATCGGCGCCACCCGCTTGAGTTGCCGCGCAGGTACCTAAAGCACCCACGAGATAAGACGTCTTTTGCATAGTAATTGCAAAAGCTGGGTTGCCACGGTCGGGGACTCAGTCGGGCCACACGTTCTTTAATTGCACCAGGTTATCGGGTGACGGTAAAGAGCTCGAGCTACAACTCGCTATTGAGAATAAATTAATGGATTCCATCGTCCAAATACGACTAATTGAGGGAATTAATATTGTACCGGAATCAATTAAATACTTAGTTCGCTGATAATAAATTATTATTTCAGTTTTTTCAGGTGTCCACATTTGCAAAAATATTGAACCTCTATTGTCAATCCAACCACAGGTATAATAACTCTGTAGGCATTACCGCGCCGTTATAGGTACTTATTTTCGAAACTAAAATAATTTATGTGTTAACTGAAGATTAGCAGGGAAGGTGGTACGGCATGAGGTTAACTGAATCTTAATTTGGAGAGTTCCTCCACTTATCCTTGATTTTGGATGGTTTTCACTTGTTTCAACAAAGTGAAATTCATAAAATTATCTCTTTATGTGAATATTTTTGTGACGATTTCTACGGCAAAGAAACGATTTCTGTTAGTTGATCATTATAGGTACTAACCGGGATAGATCGCTTAAATGTTGTAGCAAATTGTAGATAACTTGAATAATAACTAAATTTAGTAAATAGAGTAGTATTAACTAAAGTATAAAGATAATAATAATACCTAACTAAAAAAACTAAAGTACAGTGAAACCCCTCTTTATGGATAGTTTGGACACATGTTCCGGGCGCAGTGGAGATGGTAGTTTTAATGTATTTAAACCGTTGCATAGTGGACACCCTCTGCAGTGGACGTGGACACACATCCCCAACCCCTTGTTGTGCACAGTAGTACTGTTTAGACTGACACTGTCTGATACTGTTAGTGTTTTGTACCCATCAATCCCGCTTAAATGAGTTTAGAAAAAAAATCATCAGTTCCTCAATTTTTCCATAATCTGAATTGATAATTTACGCTATTTTACTATGCTCATTAATAAATTGCTATTAGTTCCTCTTCATATGCATATCGAGAGCATTTCTATAAAATAATAAATTCTTGACGGCACATTCATTTTGTGATCCTGTTAAATCATCTTAGTTAAAAAATGTGGAATTTAGACCCCTCTATCCTAGGTATGCGAATGATAGTCCGTTGATTGTCAAGTCAAATATGTTTGCGATCACATCTCTGAATTGTTGCATTTTCACTGTCAGGTGAACAGATTTTGATGCAGTTGTTAGGTGCTATTGTATACGCATGTCAGTGTGTGTGTATGTGAACAACCGCTCTTGTTATCGTTTTCACCCACTTAATAAGTACCTACTGAATAAACGCACTAACTCATAATTATATTCTTCTATTGTAGGATGGTACAGTAAGTCAAGAAGCTATACCGCCCACCAAACTTATAGCAGACTTTTTGGAGGAAGAAGGCTCTGAGGACGTTGGGATTTCCTAAGAGGTGCACGCTAGATTTTACGTACATTGAGGCAATTGTACTTCTCCACAAAGCATTGGTTCGACCTACATTAGAATATAGTCCAGTATGGTCCCCGTATTATGAAGTACATGAAGCAATTTCGGAAAGGGTCCAACGTAAATTCTTGAGCTATCTCGCCTATAAGTTGAGGAAACCAAGTGATCGGGTGGACTTTAAAGCACTATCGTCTGAGTATGGGCTTCCCCGTTTGGAGGACCGTAGATTCATAGCAGATGTCCTATTCTTTTACAGGCTTACTAATGGCAATCTGCAATTCTCTGATCTCCTCCCTAAAATAAACTTCAATGTCCCAAATTATACCACGCTCCACAATCCTTTATTTTATGTCCCATTCGCCGCCCACAACTATCGAATGCATCGTCCTCTGTACCTTCTGCCACGTTCAACAAACTCATTTCTTCTACCAATACCTGCCACCAATTTCGACTTCTTTTTTGATTCATTCTGCAGTCTCAAGCGTCAACTTCTGCAACACCTTTCCCAATTCAAGTGAAGTGTGTTGAAGTGTTATTAGTAGTTCTTTTATACGACTATATTAATTTTTCTTTTTCTTTGTAAAATTGGCTTCGGCCGTATTGTAAAATAACAAATAGGCAAAAACAAACACAAGTTGCTCTTAAAATATGGTAAAGTTATAATTTGAGACAAAGGGGAATGTCATGTTTCAACACACCAGGAGGCACGATAATTACCCTTCCAGTACGAGTAATTCTATTGCCTCTAAGCACGCCTAATAGGTATGAGGTTGATAATCGTATGTTCTAATAATTCTACCATTTGAATTACTGTGGGGATCCTGATCCTGGAAACAACACCCAAAAGCTAATTAATGAGATTCCCCGACTCCAACGCACGGTCGAACAAATGCGGTTGTGCATGGCCGTGACAGTGAACTTTGCCGGCCTAATGACACCGCTCGAGCTACGTAGGGTAATGATCTCATCAGATCCAACCTTGCGGGGAACTCCTGAATGCAGAGGTGTTGAGAGGGTGATGTTCACACCTTACGGCCCCCGACCTCATTACAATGCTTTCCCTCTTCAAGACGGCAACGTGAGTGCGGAATCTCCCGTGAAAGGCTCACTTCAGAGGTTCCAACGTGAAACGAGGGGACTCGGAATGCTGTGGATTCCTCGGTTACTCGCAAGATTTCCTTAAAAACAGGATTATCGCAATGCTGGCGATGTACCTATGTTCGGTACCTATGTAACTACGAAATGGATACGGAGTATATTTGAATTTTGGCTTATTATTTTAAATAACCTACCCACCTTTGGGACCACACATGAAAAAAATCAGAAAATCGTTACATACGAGTACTTTGAAGATGGACTAAATTTTCTGTAACAAAGAGCTATTGCTTCCGAGTGTGCAGGGCAGCGGAAGCTTTGTTTTCACTTTCGAACTGAAAAAAATGTTTGTTCTCCAAAATCAAAATTTCCACTCGCATTTTGCGTTTCAGGGCCTCCTGAACAAATTTGGTTTCGTGTCTGTCTGTCTGTCCGTGTGTCTGTCCACATTTCCTTGCCACAGCCATAACTTCCACAATTTTGATCCGATTTCAATCAAATTTTCAGGGATTGTGCGGGTTACCCCGAGATGGTCCCCTATGAATTTCATCGCCATCGGACCATGGGTAGCGTGAACGCATGCGCAAACGTGAATTACCTGAGACCCCGATATCCCAGTTCCTAATTGACCTATTCCGCTCAAATTTGGAGGATAGTTGATGGCTGATTCTGAGACAATCATTTTTATTAATTTCGTAACGATTGGATCAGTAATAGCTACTGCTCAAGCGCAAACTTGAAATTTGTTGTTGTAGACGTGGCTACGGAACAACTAGACAAATTTCAGTGAAATTTTCAGAGATTAATCGAGTTAGACCCTAGAGAGTCCCCTATGAATTTCATCGCCATCAGACCACTGATAGCGTGTGCGCATGCGCAAACTTGAATTTCCTGAAACTACGATTTCTCAGTTCGTAATGGACCGATTTCGCTCAAATTCGGTGTGCAGTTGAGGGCTACCATAGCCTTCTAATTTCGACACGATTGTACCAGTAATAAGTACTGCGCATGCGCAATTTTGAAATGTGTTTCATGGCCATAACTCTGAAACTACTTTACTTATTGCTGTGAAATTTCCAGAAATTGTACGGGGTAGCCCCTTGGCAGAGCCCTAGTAATTCTATACCCATCGGACCACTAGTATGCGTGTCCTCATTCGCAAATGTGAATTTCCTGAAACTACGATATCTCAGTTCCTAATTGATCTATTCCGCTGTTTTTGTATGTATGTCATATTTTGAATATTTTGAAAAATGGAAATTTATTTGTGACATACTGTTAAGGCCACGAGGAAGCTTCTGTGCCATGTCCTTGGCAGTGTATTTTTGATTATAGAGGGAGTTTACTACTGTCTTTTGTCAGGTGTGGTTGGGGTTTCAATCATCATAATTTCGTCATAAATCATCTAACTTCAACTGTTGGAACGACAAAGATATTTTTATTGAGTCAAGTGTACTACTGAAGACTGGATTGGACTCATGGGAACAATAAAGTTTCTAACAATTTCAACCAAAGTGGCTCCCACAATACCTTTTACGCAAAAAAATTATTTCAGAAGTCGGTAGATATCTGAAGTAGAAGTAGATAGTGTGAAGAACGTGGATAAGCTTGGCGCTTGAGGCTACAGGCTTGCGTAAAACGTGAGAAAGAGGCGCATGTGACGACCGAGAGTGATAGGTTTATCAAGTTAACGGGAAAACCGTCTCCAGCATTCCCCATTAAATCGAATCGATCGGAGCATCAGGAAAAAATGCGTTTATCCTCTACATCGTAACCCGTGAGATGTCGATATTCCATCTCCTGAAGTTACTTTAGGTGTTATTCTCGGTGTTGGTTTTGGTTGAAGTTTCTCCCTTCAAAATTATAAAAATATACCTACCTACTTACTGTAGAGTGTTTTTGAATTTTTCTGTACCTTGGAAGACGGAAATTAGATCTTTTATTCGGGTAGTCTTCATGTTACCGAATTTCGGCTTCAGTTCGATAATGGTCAAACTAAAATGTGAAATAAGGTGCTTTTACCTAAATAAGAACATGTGATGTGGTCCAAACTAAAATGTGGAATAAGGTGGTTTTAACCTAAATAAGAACATATCCAGTTTCGTTAACCTTGGGAAGTCGGTCATACTTTGATGATCACGGATCATTGCAGAAAAAGCCTCGTGCATCGTGCTCACCAACCCTTTTATAAAAAGTATGAAACTTATACAAACGTATGGCACTCTTTTGAAAAAAAGCTGCGTAGGTTACAGTAAAAATGCTAGATAGATACTTGTAATGTTATCTCGATTAGCCTAGAAACTATAAATAGTGTCCGAGCCAGAACGAATAATCGATTTCAGGCTTACGCTAGCATCACTGAAACCAGTTGGCAAGTTAATATCCGCATTGAAACCTCGATACATACAGATTTTCAATATTGGAGCTCGTAACTGCAATGTGGTCTTCCACGACCAATTCAACAGTCAGTTATCGTTTTAAGTCAAATGTATATTTACCCGTGATACCTAGTCTTGTCCACCCAATATTAACGATATAATGAAACGATTAATGAAATCTCAACAGCTCATTTCATATAAATCGTTCTGGTACCGGCCCATTTTCTGACTTATTCCACGCAAATGGAACCGATCAGGGAATGTTACTCCTTTCACGACATGTTTCGAGATAATTGAGTTAAAACGGTGACACCCCTGGGTTATTTTCCTATTTTCGAGACTTATTAATTTCTCTAATATAAAGGGAATGATACAACTCTTACGGCTGCTATACCGGAAGCATCGGGTTCACTGACCTCGGAAACATTTATGACTGTAGCATATTAAGATGGTCCCGAGGCGTGAAATTTCCCTTTTTGTAGCCAATTTGAGTAGGTACCTAACACATATGCAAATCAAAAGTCGAAACTACTTATTCTCTGGCCGATATTTCGAGAAAAGAATGATATAATGAGACGGGGCTGGGCTTGTTTTGTTCGGAACAAGTCAGAGAAAAACTCGTTGACAGAAAACACACAGAACAATTTTTTTTCTCCGATAAAACTAGGTCAAAACGGCAAAAAAATACACTTTTTTCACCTGATTACGGGATTAATTTCTTGAATATCAAGAGAAATATAGCTCCTACGGCTGATAATTATATTGGTTGCATCTTGTTCCGTGGCTCCAAAAACATAGGAATATTCTATAAAAAATTGTTGAATTTGTTGAATTTTTTTCAAATTGTTGAATTTGTTTTAATTTGTTGAATTTTTTTTTTTTTAGTATTCAAGTCCATAACTAATATGGCTTAAAAACCGATAAATAATTTTTCAAAAATCGCATTTTTTGCGAAACCTCAAAGGGTTATCCGTTGGAGCTGAAATTGTCAGGAAGTGGTTGGCCAGGTGGCACCTGATGGAACATTATTAGTTCAGGACGCCTTCAGAATTCGAACTTTTATTTTTCGTTGTCAGTCTACTGGTCAGGTCTCAACGACCTTAGGCTCAAAACCTAGATAAGGAAAAACTTCTACACTTATGATGTATTTTGTACTGTACATTTTTATGTGAATGGACAATATTAAATTGAATTCATGAACCGAGGGACCAGGTATTTGTGTGATTCATGAGAATAAGCGAATTTAAAAACAATATTCAATGGATTTAAACTGGTAAATAGGTAGACAAACACGCGAAAAATGTTGAGCGGCACAACCTTGCACTTGCAAGAGGTCTAGTTGACAAGTGACATCTAAGATTGAAAACAATTCAGAGAACGCTAAATGGGAAGGTAGTAGGTATTACAATGGGCAATTCCGGTGTGTCGGAATTTTGCATTTTCGACTTCAAATTTTGTTTTGGCACCCTTGAAACCCCGTAGTTTTAATTTGCAGCTCAAAATGTTCATTAGGTTGGCTGTAAAACGGGTGAGAAGATCACGCGTGACGTCATCTGTTCTTAGGAGCGGATCGTACCCCCCTGCCCGGCGCGGCGTGGGTTGGGTGACGTCATCTGTATTGATTTTACGGCCCACTTATTATTTCGCTCACTTCTAATCATCGGATACCCCACATATAGCACCTTTTCTGGAATGCTCTCACTGAAGTCTTTCAGTTCAAGGAATAAAATGAAATAGCCGGAATAGCCCATTACCTACCGTTAGGTGGCACGAATCATATACTGTTGACTTGCCGATCGTTAATTATAAAAGCTCATCAAAATCGGGTCATCTTTGTGGCCGTAAAAGAGGGACAAACATCTGAAAATCTTATTTATTTAAGATACCTACATGCTACATGCATAGCGCACACCCAAAATATTGGTAGACCATAAATATGTACACCGTTTTCTTCAAAATTTATTAATGCATTCAAACATAAATATCGTTTTAATTTTAAATATTTCAGCATACAAAGTGGGTGGTATAACAATATTATTAGGTGTAATTAATATTATTAATTATTCATTTTCTTTCCGATATTTCAGTTTCACATTATCGAAATTGTATTGAATACACTGTTGATAAATATGAATTATGTACATAATATAATATCCGTCTTTGATTTTCTGTCCTTTGCAGTTGAGCTCAGTTAATTACGAGTTTAGAACAGACAAAATTAAATGTTAAATAAATTAAATGTTCAATAATTAAGTAAGTATTCACCGGAAGCTTGTATCCAAATTAAAATTTGTTATCCCTTGTTTCACGAGGTATTTTCAATGAACCTATAGTGCCACCTCTGTTATCTGCTCCTGCTTTTTCGCTTTTTAAGTTTTTATCGAATTAAAAAAAAAAAAAAAAAAAAAAAAACGAGTTCTGAAATTCGTGATTAATCTTTCCAATCTGTCCTAAAAATGTAGCGTAGAGATGTACCAACTTTCTTCGTAATTTTTGTGGTGTAAGTACCACCGCGGACCCCTCATGTTTGGGGACCGCTGCTTTAAATAATAATTATAATGTACAAGTCATAGACCACCGACCATATTTTTGTAAAGTGGTTCTAGTGGGCCCCACTTTCACACACAGCCCCAACCGACAAATGACCCCCAATAAGACGTGGTCCGTTTAGGAAGTACGTATCTCCAATAAAGCTCAGAGCTCCCATTTGTCAGGAGGCGCCTTCTTCGATAAAAGTAGGAGAGCGGAGGCAATCAGCTATGAACAATGAGAGGGGCGGCAGAGATTGTATCTGGGAAAGAACTCCCTTCTTCTGGACGAGAAATATCCCCCACCCCTAAATGTTATTACCTACGTCTTAGATGTCTTTCTGCGCCACCACTCCAAGCGGGTGGATGTCATGAGACTGTCCTTATCTCTTTTGTATAAGGGGAATTTTCATTTTCCTCAAGGGATATTTCTACTTTTTTCCCTTTCCCTTCAGTGAAGTACGTATAATGTAGATTCCCCTTCATGCCGTCGTTTCGCATCATCACCTCCCACATTCTCAAATATGTATAGCTACCTACTTATGTTTCTATCCCCCTTGAAATCACACGAAGATCAGAATAATGTTTCGAACATGAAGGGCCGGCTTTTCAATCATATTAGCAATGAGAGAAGTTCACCATCAAAAAGACACATTATTAATAAATTTCAAATAGCATAATAATGGCTTGACAAACTGGAAAAATTATGTTCAGTGAATGGGATGGCTTTCCTGCAGTTTTGCCCAGCAGAGGTGGGATAGAGTAAAACTCCCTTTCGCTGTTAGGGACTTATTATTTTCTTAGTTGAACATCCTGGATAACAATAAATCGAATGAAACCTTTATTTTTTTTGCAAAACCAGTACCTAATTAAGGAGAAGTCATTATAAACCAGTCCCCTAATAGGTAGTTTCTACCCAGTGAGGGATACTTACTACCCTTATCCTCTAAATTTAAGTGATGTCGGTGGTTGTTATAGATGTGTTTATAATATAGGGTGTTCACTTCACAACCGGGTGTTGTTGCTAGGCAACGAGACGCCTGAATAGAGTTGCCCCTGAATACAGTCTACTCTTCCCAGGACCAGCCGATTACCCGTGCGTTGCACGCACGGTCCCCCATGTGGATGTACTTTCTTCGCTCGAGGTTGGTTCTTGAGATCGATGGTGTTCATTTCACAATAATAATTATCAATGATCCAAGTGTCAGTAAGACAGCCGGTCCTTTCCAGTACCTACCAAATTTCTCTTTATAGGCTTCTAACAATCATCTGTGAAAAATGCCCCTGATCGTTCCGTTAGTTATTTGAATACTTCCCAAAGGGTGAATATATTCGAATTCGTGAATTTCAAACAATCTTAAAGGATTAATAATAAAAAATTCAAAATATCATTATGTGATGACTCGACTAGGTAGGTACCTACATAATGGCTCGATTATTCAACTTTTCCTAAAAACCGTGAACTACTTGGATCTGAAAAAAAAGTGTATGGAATGATAGACTACCTCTGGATACTCAGCATGTTCAGCCGCCATCACCCTTACGACAATAATAATAATAATAACCTCTATTATTGTCGAGGCACTTCATCAATATTATAAAGGAGGACATTATTTGCAAAACTAAACTATCTACCTATCACACCAAAGACAAAAACACTAACACAAATCAATTATTTACAAAATATGAGGGCGCAATACGAGCACGACGAATTTATGTGTCTCATCGATTTTGAAGTATGATTATTAACGCGAAAGAAAACGATGCAGTTACTGATATATAATATATTAATATTATTAAAGTAGGATTGTTTTTGGGCTGACCCACAAAAAAATCCTTCGTAAATCCGCAATTGAAATAGATTAATAATAATTATCGTGGGAGCCATCGTTGGAGGCTGTGTGGATTATGTGGGGGTTGTATTTTACTAGGTATTCGTGACACACCATACCATGACTACAATTAAGTGCAATTGACAACACGTCTAAGTTGCTCTCAAAAGTGGCTGAAGTGTTATAATTTAAAATCCGGAAAATAGAAAAATATATTTTTTAACCGTAAAAATTGAAAACAATGCTGCTGATTCGGAAACAACAACCAAATTGGATTGTTATCCTAAATTTTGTTGTTGCTGATCATTAATTAATTAAGATAGAATAACTAATTATTGTAGAATTATTAATTTTGTGTATGGAGTGTATGGAGGGGATTATGAAGATTGATCGATGCTTGATTGAGATGGTTTGAATTCCGTGGAAATAATTGATTATTATTGGTTGAAAACTACGTACGCATAGACACAGATAACCTGAGGTGACTCTGTCAGTCTTGTTCAGTCTTGATACGCAAAATTTCATGATTCTGGTCTTAGCTCTGATGTCAACACAGACAGACCGATTTACGATTTCATCCGTGATTGCTGATTTTAAATTTGAATTAATAAACGAATCGAGTTGATGTATTTTAATTAAAACTTCAATTTATGAGCTCAAAAATTATTACTGGATGGTACCGGTAGAACCATTAAGTTTACTCCACCGTTCCGACAGTTTTAATACTCCCACGTGACAGTGTCCACATCGTAAAAACAAGAGAATTTCATATAAATTGATATCACTCTCTTATTTTCTTGGCAAGCTGTCGTAAGGAGTCTATGACACCTAAAGCTACAAGTTGTTTGCGTTTTATGATCAAATAAAGGATTGCTGGCTCGGTGCCGTGCTTCGGAAAGGCCTTTTCTTTCTCATGTCTTTCAGGGTTTTACGCCGAATGAAAGTACCGATTTTACAGTTTAACGTCACTCTTTAGGTCTATCATTCAAAATTACACATCTTTATTGAGTAGGAACCAACTTAGTTGGATCATATCAGAAAGTATCACAATGCGAGATATACCAAACGATCCATAATATAGGTAGGCCTCCTTAAGTCTCCTCAAGCATCCTTAAATCTCGAAGTCAGTTTTCCAATTCCCCATAATATTAGTATTTTAGAATGATGCAGGAAACAAAGACTCTTGAGGTTCACAAAATGGAACACCTCCTGAACAAAATGCATGACGAATTGATTCTCTGTAGTATAATGATAGAAACATCACCTGAAATTCGGACGGGTAATGAAACATTTCCAATCCCTCCAAACTCCATTTGAATGGCAAAAGCGAGCCTTGTTTCGTGTAAACCGAATCAAACGTTTCTGTGGCACCATTACAACCAAAAATAAAAGGAATCAAAATAAATAGTGGGATTTCCTCTCTTGTTTCATCACTCACTCGAACATGAAAGTCGGAAGCATAAGGAGTTAGTCAGTTTGTCTATTTGCATAATCTTGTCTTGGAACAGCAATAAAGCTAAATCTACCCATTTGTACACTCGGCTCATCCCAAGAGAAAACGGTTCCCGCCATTCCATCCACATAAAGAGTAACCGGAGCTCTGACTTCACATTTTTCTTCCCAGAACGCTGGATTGCTTGGTATCATTCACTCCGGTATCTGGTTTTTCATCACCACGCATTTTACAGATTCAAGGGGGTTACCTACTCGTTATATTCATTCGTTTGGAAAAGATAGTTTTAGCGTTTTCCTCAACCATAGCACAAGGCTATTTTCTACTTATTTCACTAATTAATAATTTATATTAGGAATACATACATAATATTTCACTAATGGTACCTAGGGTAAAGGCGCCAGTTATTGACCGGTTAAGGATTTTTGGTGCTATTATCTTGTTGGAAAAGCGTGGTTTTTATCAAAATCCCTGTTCTCCTGGGTTTTTAGGAAGCTTAGCATTCCAACATTGCAATTCACTGGTAGTTTTTGTCAAATAAGTGGTATTTCAATTTTTTTCTCCAAAAAATTGGAAAAAGTCAATTTACGCTAGTTATTGGACGGATTATTAGCCAGATTAAGTTATTAGCCACACAAATATTATTGCTTAGTTCCCGAGTTTTTTTGTATTCTTATGGCACCAATGAACTAATAAATAATCGCAGATTGAGGAAATATCAAAATAGGAAGGACCAAAACATAGTGGAAACACGTTAAATCCTTAAAGAGGTGGATTGCTTACCGTTTTCACAAGGAACAGGTGGTTTCTACCCACAAGCGACGGCACGATCACTTCAAACTGAACTGTGAGGTTTCAATATGGTTACACTGTAACTCCTTTTGTGCCAATGCCTTCTGTATTATTTAGGTTAACTAACAAGAGTACTTGAAACGATATCAGATACATCTGTGTAATAATGAACGAACGAAGGAGGAGGCGGCCAATAACTGAGGGGGTGGCCAATAACTGTTGCCTTTACCCCACTAGTGTTTGGAATTAGTTCATTCTGGGATTCTTCCTTGAAAGCAGAATGCGATGGTCGAACAACCTTGAGTTTGTCCACACTAAGCTCTATAATAACGCGTATTTTTTTGCTAAGTCACCTATCGAGGACTGTGCTTCCTGGTGTCCTTTTGACACTCTATCATGATGGTACGTTTACCTATGTTGATGTCGACGGACTGATTGTATGGAGAAATGCACCGAAAGTTTACAAAATCCTTATCATGCAGAAGGAGGCTTTCAGGATCAGTGCATAAGTAGGATACAGTATACATGCCAAACCTCTTCTCAGACAGATTGGACAGTATATAAAGTCAATTTGTATTCTTGGTGCTCACCCATACCTGGAAATAACCACGAACACAATGCTTCCTCGCCATCAGCTTGACTTGGGTAGAATTTTTATTTTTCAACAAAGTGCTGCTTCCAGTCCGCCAAAAACCACTTGATTCGTTAACTGAGACAATCAAATTATTGCACAGCTTCGCCGAGTTTCGACGTGTGGAGATCAGATGATAATGTTACGTACAACATGAATATATTATGTCATGTTGAGTGTATGAACTACCTAAGTTACGTCTTGTATATTTATATCACTATTTACAGTATATATATATTTATCTTATTTATGTAATCTAATTAGACAACTGTAATATCCAGCAAATGGATGACTTAAAATAAAACCTCATCCATTCAGGGTGAAGGGATGAGGTTTTATTTTAAGTCAGGCAGGGTGCCTTGGCAAGGCTCAAAAAGGTCTGTCGTGAAGCATGAGACACGAAACGTGCTAAATAATTCTGTGCGTACACTTCACTCAAAAAGGTGTGGAGTCCGGAGCAGTCGCCTTCAAGAAAATAAGTAGCCAAGATTAGGTTTCTCTCGGTTCAGAGGCAGGACGTGTGATAAGGACTGATCGGGTAAAGTGGATATGTGTGTTGTGGGATTTTGGCCACTATCCTGGTCAGGTGAGATGAAGGCGTTGAGCCACGGTTCTTCTTACTTTTTGAAGAGGCCCTCATTCCCTACCGCGGTTGCCACAAGAAAAGGTGAAGGCAGGATTGATGAGCGGGCGATATTCGAAGGGAAAAAGTTCTATTCATACCCGGAATAAAGCCGAGGGGGACAAATACAATGCCCTGAGCCTGACGAATTCTTACTGAGAGAATCCACAACACCGTTCGCATAATGAAAACTGGTATTTTCCCTCTATTTCTCTCTACCTTTTCAGCTTTCATTTTTCTCTATTCACCTCTAAATTCCAGACCACGAGGCTAGAAGATATTGGAACGTTTTGGTAAGAAGATGAAAAATTTTGTTGACGCAGTGAATCTTCAGTTGCCGGTTGGTCTCTCATCAGCACTAAGAAAAGTACGAGTTTGATGAAATGTGGTTCGAAGGTTATTTGATGAAATTTGATGAAATTTGGTTACTAGGTTATTATAGCAGAAGCTTGGAATTGGCGCAAGCTAGCAGCTTACTACCTGCTTAGTACTATGTAGTATAATATATGTGATAGTAAATACCTATCAGCTTTTGATAGTGCTGGTGCTGCCAATAAGCATCTCGATAAGAGTAGCTACCCACCTAAACCAAATTCTATACGATAAACACTCCGATATCACTCGCGACTCACATCTTGTATGAAAATGCAGGTCTTCAAACGGGATTCAAATCATTGACGCGCTGAAAACTACCTACATGCCAACTCTGGATGCGGAAGGTAGGCAGAGACAGGTTCCACGCTTCTCTCTAGTTCCTCTTTATACGTCCCGCATGCTAAGCTCATTATCACCCTCGACTTACTCTAATTACTTTGAAGGCACTTACTTCAAACTTATGGAGGGAACTCCAAACGTCCATTTATGCTCCGTTACCCTGATTGGAAACGGTATCCAATGCTAATGGCGTATTCCTCTCTATCGGGACTCCCTTCTAACGTTGTCATTCATTTGTGGACCAAATGAATCATGAATCAATCGCTTAGGGATACCATCGTAGGTTACTCATAATCGATGGGATGTATAAAAAAAAAGACGTTGAGTTGAATAGAGCTGGGACCAATATAAATAACATTTAGGATGAGATTATTGAAATAATACGAATAATAAATAAATAAACTGCGTTGAAATATACGTATAGTCTTCACTCGAACGCCTAACTATAGGCACGTTCAACAGCTTGAGCATAACCAGCTGTATAACGTATCTGGTGCGAGGCTTCACACTACTTTCCTTACCCGTAGAAACCAGAAAATGGCTATTTGTCACACCCATCCATATATATGGCACTTCCCAGTCAAATGCATTTTTTTCCTATCCAATTTAGTTTCTTTCCAGTCAAATTTGATTTTTTCCAAACCAAATCTTATTTTTCCCTAATAAATTTCAGTTTTTCCCTAATCAAATTCAAGGTAGGTCCCATCATAAGGGCTGATGAAGACCTTGAATTTGAATCAGAAATAACTGAATTTGATGAGAAGATGTCAATTAGGACCATTTTAAGGTGGTATTTAAGAAATTGGGTTTTCTGCTGATTGCAATACTTTCTGGTGAGCTTCTGGTGGGCAGTGAAAAGTGGTAATACAATCTTGTAATTTTGGAATGCTGATTTATTCACTTCAATCCAGTTTTGGGGGGTTTTGATATTGAACCCTTGTGATTTGATTTGAATTGGGGTGAATCATAAACATTGAATAGTTAGTTGTATTCTCTCAACAGCTTTCTGTATGGATCTAACTCCAATGCCTCTGGTTGAGAGTAAATTCAAAGTTTATAGATTCCTCCTCTTGAATCCGGGCAGCTCCTTTTTGAGGGTTCGCATTTCCATCACAGAAAGAATTTGTAGCGGTAGGGATCCACAGAGCGCTGGGAGTGGGGAAAAAAAATTAAATTGAAATGAAGGATCCTATCATCCGTACTCTCACGTCACGCCACACCAGTTTCCAACCAGAGTTCATCCCACTTTCAGAAGTTGTTGATCTCGGTCAACATTGGATACAATGAGGTCTTATGGGAAATTTTACGCTGATCGCGAATATACCACATAATTAAGGTCCCTGAATAAATCTTGATAACTTTTTTTCTCGCAAAAAACCACTTATGTCTACGTTTTTATTAGAGTGTTTTGGGGCAAAAAACACGGTCATTATCTGGAAAGACGGAAAACACTTCGAAGTAAACGTTGTAGAAAATTAAATTCTGCGTCGAATGAGACCAACACTAGCTCTTAAGATTGTACCAACGAATTTTGGCGAATCGTAGAAGTTCGGATCTATTGATAAACTGCTTGATAGGAGGAGGAGGGTAGGCAGGTATTATGAACTTAAAATGCAGGTTTAAATTGTTCTTATTGGAGCTTCGAAAAAAAGCATTATTTGAGTTAAAAACTGTATAGGTGTTACTTACTAGGTAGGCATAACTGGGTCATTTCAAAGAGCTCGCCGGCGCTGGCACCGCCAGCATTAACATCAGTGGCTCATCGAAGTGTTCAAT
>JAEMON010000010.1:19805770-19820588 GCA_030264115.1 Lygus lineolaris
AGTCCGTTTGGGACCACCCTGTATATATGCGTCACGTCAGTTTCCACTATTTCTTTTCAGTTTTCATTACCTACCTCTAAACATTCTAACCTAAGTATTCATCCTCAAAGTAAAACTCAAACTCATACGATTTTCAAGGAACGCATTAACATTCGATAAATATATCACGGTTTCATGGTGTATAATAACAGTAGTTTGTTAGTGTTTTTTGTAGGACGTGTGTTGAGCATTGAAGTAGGAAGAAATCTATAAGAATTCTGTAATTCGGTAATCTGCTAGCCCGCGCGATTTTATGAATAGATACTACCTTCTGAATAGATCAGAAACCTGAATGCTGGCTGCGCCTTTATCTTCTAGAACAGCGATTCGTAACGTAGGGTGCGCGAGAGCCTGGTCGGGGGTGTGCGAAAAAATAAGTATAATATTGGACATTTACAGGGATAAAAAAAAAATCTCTAAATCTTCGATTTAATTGTTCGAGTTTCAGTATGACCATCTATTACAGTTTATTACTATCATAATTCAGTAGCCGTACCACTGAAGTAAAGAGGAGACGAAGAAGAATACCTGATAACACATCGCAGAATGTGTAAAAAATGGCCAAATTTTAGTTCCTGAGAAGCTCTAAGATCTTTTATCAGTATCAAAAACCGATCATCGATCGGTGAAAGTATTTTTCGAAATCTGGACCTGATGAGGCAAGTGGATTTCGAATCCATTCCTGAAAGAATGCCTGAGACATGCAGCTTTTCTAGATGCTCATGAAAAGGAGACGCTAATTGAAATTTCTTCGAATTCCTCTTTAAGAGATAAATTCAAACCAGGAAAAACTGCCTCTGTATTCTTGTGTTTTAATGTTACTTTAACCGTGCAACAGACGTTATAATTGAAGCTGTATGTATAACCAACCTTTGTAATACCGCTAAATAGCGGTTTATACCCCTAACATTTTGAAGAAGGAACTGCTCTCGTTACATTCTGGTCAGAAGTTAACATGGACAAAGCGCTTTTCTTTCTATTGCCTTTCATTAGCACTGAACTCGTAGAAAGAGGCTTTTCTTCCTTCACGTATGTACGCCAAGAACGAAATTTGTAGGTACAGAAATTTCGTACATTGAAGAATGTTTTAGATTAGAAATAATGAATAATGAAATAATTTTGTTTTATTCAAAAACGGTGGGAACCGCTGTTCTAGTAGGAAGAACGTACCCCTATCAATCCATTACCTAGTAAACTTAGCAGATAACTGAACTGAGTGGCTCATACAGATCATAATCAGGCGAGCGAGCACTTTTGACTCTCTAGAAGCTTTAATTTGAGGTAGGTTTTATTCAGAAAAGGACAAAACTCGTCGGCAGAGTAAAAAATGAAGTCTAAACTTTTTTATATTCAGTTTTGACTACCTTTATGAAGTGTCAAGTATACACCCAAAACACATACATTTAATTTTCGCTATACATAAATTATCACGACTCTACCCCAAGAATGACATTCTTTGTTTACTGTTATAACCACTAAATTGGAATGTACACTAGGTACAGCAAGTATTGCTTCTGGGTCCACCGTGGTATTGGAAGCTTTGGTAACACTTCCCTGAGGCGACAATAAGGTGGACAGACAGTTTATTAGATGCCATAAAGGCCTTAACATATTTACCGATTTATATTTTTCACTATCTTCCTAAGCATCATCGACAATTCCTTATCCATTCGGAAACGGCAATGGTAAGTGCTCCAGCAAACGCCTTCCGATGTAGAAAACTCTTGAGAAAAACGGCCATACTGACGAAATCGAAAAAGTGGGATGAAAGCTATTTGGCGAACTCACTTTGGGAATCGCGGGCCTTGAAAAAAAGCAAAAGTGAAGAGAGCCAAGAGGGAAAAATAGGTGGAGGCGTTGAAAAAAAGTGCTGTCAGTTGGAATATGTTTACTTTCCACTTTGACTTGCTCTTCTTCTGATACCATCGTTCGTAAACACATCTCAAATGGGCTGCGAAGCGATGGGCCTCCATCAGAGTGGTTGTTGCGAATCAAGAACCCCCACGGCTACGAAGTATTTATTCTTTGGGAGCTCAAAGTGGCTACAATGTGAGTCAACTGCCGTTCAGTGCTGAAGAAAATATGGAACGGTTTTTTATAGTTGGCTTCGGTGGTTTTTTGTGCGCCTGGTAGCAGAGAGGAAAGGGGGTGCAAAATCAAAATGTCACCAAGAGTGTTTCAAGAGTATTCGGGCATCCACAGTATCCCCAATCCCGTGGAAGGTGGAACAAGGGTCTATCTTATGTTCGGCCCTATTCCTTATGCTAGGGGCCAGCCAGTTCGGCTAGTCTTCTTATGCTCTACTCTCTTTATATGACAGTCATGGTCGAAATGTATTCTGTTATATGCGGCGCCGCAGTATTCGCTTCTGGGACTAATCTCATGTCCCTGAATGATCTTGCGATGCTCATGCCAAAGAGCAGTGCGACGCCACCACGGAACATTGAAACGGACAACAATGTCAAACGACGATACTTTGCACACACAAGATGAAGACATACGATCTTCAGTTCTGATCTCATGGCCCCTTTCAATCTCCAGAGAATTTCCTATTGTAGCAAGAATCTGACTGCGGGTACAACAGTACAAGAAACCGCAGTCGTATTCAAGTCACTTCCTCAGAAAGACTTCATCAGAAAATCCATTCGGAATCGTCGAGTGAAAAAAGAGAGATAAAGAATGAAAAATTACTCGTAATTATTCTTAAAACAAATAAATACCTTTGTCATACTCGCTCGATCCACGTTGGATCCCAGACGGCAGGAATACCGCGACCAGCAGTACGGAGCGCAACCGCTAGAACCCACTGGTAGACAAGCTTCTGTTATGTATTATAACTATTATATTGAATTATAGGTGGGAACTCTGGAATGAAGCTTCTGTGCCTGGTATGGAATGATCGGCTTATGTAGAGGTAACATTGCTTTAAAATTATTAGGTGAATGAATCTTAACATATCAGGCGATCACCTTTGTATGTTTGTAACATATATCTCAAGAACGCATCGATACTTTTTTCCGAAATTGGGCGAGCCATATTGTTACTGGTTATGAACTATGAACTGCCTCAATTTCCCTGTTTTTCGGGTGACCCAATGATGTATGTTTAAATTTATACCCAGCTGGAACTTGGGGAAGACCTTAACAGAACAAAAGTAGGTAGTTTTAATGGAACCTAAGCCGGAGGACACACACATTATCCCTATGTAATTTTAAATTACTGGAATCAAGAGAAAATTGATCACCTACCGCAATATATGAAGGATCAAGTGTTTGGACGATTCTGTGATATCTAGAGGAGTTTTGGTTTCCCGTTTCGTTATACTGGGGAACACGATTAAATCTCCGGAAATCAGCCTATTAAAAGCAGGTCGATGGATCATTACATGAAGCCATAATCAGTTAGAATGAAATTACTTCTGAACCTCCAAATGAAATCATACATAAATATGAATCAAAATCTGCGTATCATAATACATGATGATTCGACATGATGAAATACTGAAGTTCTCAAGAATTCGTAACTTACTTTCATCTTCCTGACAGACACTACTTGATGCATTCATTCCTTGTTTTCATACATTCAGCTTCCACCCACAAAAAAGTGGTCGTACGATAATTTAGATACCAGTACATAACTGGAGTCTTTCTTGGAGAAGAGAGTATAAATACATGTACATAATGATGGTAAGCTGCTTAGCCTCGATAACTGATTTTTGAAGTGCCACAGTCAAGTTTGATTAAATTACGTTGTTCTTCCTATACTAACTGAATAGTGCAATAATCCGTTGTGAACGGTATGTGATTAAATTGGCTAGTATGAAGCAAACAAAATAGGTACTCACTAAGGACCACCAATGGTCTTTTATTGGTCATTCATCGATTTCATTCGATACATGAAACAACCATCACCAAACCACCATCAGGCCCATCCTAAGTTCAACAGTAGCTGTTTTCATGATTATAGTTTTCAAGTAGTTGTTTTCAATATCGTATCCTTTAAAAGACGTGATAAACCCTATACTTTATTTCCGAACTCCGTTCTAATGGGAGTTGAGAGAAAATTTGAGCTTAGATGCCCAACACGTGCGCGGAATGGATCCAGCTAATACTCCAACCTCATTCGCATGGCTGCTCCTTTTAACGTCTCCATAACTTTAATTTTCATTATCACTTTCAGCCACACAGTTCCCTTCTCGCTCCACCATGAAAGGTGCCAGCGTGTTTCAAACGTTCCTGAGGTCATTAGCCAATTCTTAAGAAATCGACAATGTTCCCAGTACCGAATATTAAACTCAAAATTCCTTTATCGAATGCGTACAATCCTGATGATCGAACAACATTATTCTGAAGAGCTGTGAGAGCGCTGGATTCCATGAAGCAAATTATCAGAGAGTTTCGGAGCATTGTGACTGTAAAGGAGATTGACCATGTCATAGACTCCCGAATTCTCGAAAGCTACGACGATCAGGAAAATCAGGTCTGAACCGCAACAGCCCCGCATCTCCCCTGAGCTACGCTCAATCACTTGTTCCGAAGGGATTCAAACCGTCACATTCGCCTTACCTTTCTTGACCGTTGGTGGACGGAGAAACTATGCTGTATGGCCGGCAGGTGCTGATTTAGTGCTGCATTATTCCTTCCATCATGGCAACATCCACCCATGCAAGCTGGAATATGTCTCTGTTGCTCCTTACTTTGGAATAATCTTCCCAAGTCTGGCGTCGGTTATAAGGTGTTCCTATGTTATCTGCTTTCACCTGCTGCATTATGTGCAGACCTGATGTTTCCTGAACAGTAGAAGATACATCGTCGACCAGACATGTCTGCATAACTTTCGTGAATCATCATCATCATGCACCAGAATCATCTGCAGGTTCCACCGGTTCACGCAAAATCGACTGCGACCACTTCCAAAATTGTCCCTTCAGTGAAATTCCTCATTCTGCAGACTTGTTGATAGACGGCCACCTGGTAAAATATTTATTCCGGAATTTCCACGCTTCACTGAACACCATTTTGTACTTCTCATCAGCGTCCTTCACTAGTCCACTTACTATGTACCGTTACATTTTTCAATCGACATCAAATTCACCTGGAATGTTTTTCCACTATCAAGTAGATAGCTAGGTAGTAATTTTTATTTTTGTACTACCTACCTACTATTAATCTTCAGGCAGGTACCCGAAAGCGACGTTTCTGTGTGCCACAGAAAAATGGAATACCTAGGTGTATTTTTATATGTTTGTTAGATAATTGTACTTATAAAAAACCTTCTAGAAATTCTGAGCAAACTAGTAGGTAGACAGGTACGTAGAGAATCCAATTCTAATTAGGAACAGGTAGTAAGTAGAAATTCACAAAGAATGTAAACCAGATAGGTACCTACTAGAAACGAAATAATGTTTAATGTAATAAATTGTTAACTCAAGACACTCGACTAGACGAGTCTGTTGTCTTTTCTACAAATATATTTACGCCAATAAACATTTGGTAACAACTAGGAACTTAAGTGAAGCAAACCGCAGTGCGCAGGGAATTCATGAAGAGTAATGAACCATTCGAATACCTAAACATCTGAAATATATTTCAGGAACGTGAAATTTCATGTTCACACAGTCCGGAAAATAACTATGATTTGGACAGTTTTCGAGTTGTTAAAAGGAAATTATCGGATTGAAATAGTTTTTAAGTACTCGATTCTAGAAGTAGACACTCAACTGTTTTGGACTAGGTATGTAGGTGGATTCCAAGAAGAGGAGTGTCCTCTCTTCCACTACTTTTCACTCATGCTACACAGCTAGTGAACATCAAAATGTCTACGAAATAAAGGTACCTTCCAATTTTATTTAGCAATAATAGTTAAATATGGTATTTTAGGAACTGCAAGTCTTATTTTTGAAAGCACGCACTACCAACATCACTTTGTGAACGTTTACTTCAATTTACGAGGAGAAATGAATTCAGAGTAGGTTCAACAACACAAGAAAAGAAGTATGTAGTTTTGCAAGCCAAGGCAGGCAATCCCATGGCAACAGAGATAAAAGTAGTACCAACAAGATCCGCAAGGTTCTGCCACCACGAATTTTACGGACGGAGTGGGGGGGTTGCAGACAGTGGTCGGTGACTGACGGTCAAGTGACCATTTACAAGTGATTCCTGAATTTTAACACTTTTTCATTTATTATGTATATGATGTGAACCTATCAATCTACAAAATCGGAAAAAAATTTCAAAATGTCAATAATATAAAAAAATATAAAAGCATGAATTCTTTGGCTAGGTATTTTAAACTACTCTGAGGGGTCAAATTTTGAAAATTAGGTTTCAAAAATCGATAAGAAACGTGTTTTCTGAGGTTTTGGTTGTAAACCACCATTTTAGACATAGGAATACCTATAATATGGTATTATTTGGAATCACCGCAAAACTTACTGTAAGAATCACCCACAAAAACGATTGAATGATTCTTTGAAATATTCGCTCTTCAACTCATGCCATAGCAACACATTCATAACAAGAGGACAATTGAACCAAAAATTCGAAAAAAAGAGGTTCGGTATAGTTAACTTCGGGAAAAAGGGCATTCGGAAAAAACGGATTCGGAAAATAAATTCGGGAAAAAGGTCGTCGGAAAAAACGATTCGGGAAAAAGGTAGGGGATCACTCATGCGAGACTGGTCTAACGCTGATTGCAAGTTTAGTTATTATTTTATTATAAACCTCCGTTGAAGCTGAATTGACGTACCTACCTTGGTAATCTCAAGTCTTTCAGGTTGAATAGGATAGAGTTCACGGGGATAAGAGATCATAAGGCCAAGGCCAAATATCTACCCAAGAATAATAATTGATTAGTGAGTGTAACAAACAATATTAACCTGACCAACATCAACATCCTTTGTTACTATGGAAACAATGAACGCCCCCATTTGTAACTAAATCCCGTTACACCAACGAAATTAACTTATTCTGTTGTATGACGTAGCTTTGTTGTTGGTAATTTTCATAATAAAGAGGAAACGAGGTGTGTTTCAGTTTACTTTATATCCTTTATATCATTATTGTCGCTGCGGTACTTATAACAAGTTTTCCGTTTCACCCGCTCTCATAACAAATTCTTCTCCGACAATAGTTTATTGTCTCAGTTGAAAAAGATTCTGGAGAACAGAACCTTTCAGTGATGGATTTTCCTTTGAAATGAGGAGTCTTAAGTTTATTCTAGCCATGGAATATCTTGATTAGGTACAGAAGAAGGTTTCAATTCATAGAAGTACTTAATTCAACAACGACAAGAGTAGGTAAAAAACAATAGTCTTTCTGCGAAGACTCCTTTGTTCTATAAATAGTACTGCTTAATGACTTTGGAAGATTGAAGTATACGTGATACCTTTATCAACACTTTGTACCTATACCTAATCTTACAAAAGTTCAAGTTCATTCAATTATCTCTCAGTACTCTATTCATCTTTCAAAATTTGGTCCTGATGTCCACGGATGTTCACCTAGTTCTGTTTATATTGACAGGGCTAGCCCAATCAGTCTGCTGCCAATGCACAATAGTAACCATCTGAAAGGACACATATTCTTATGTAACTATACTATACTATGGTTGAAGATTGAGTAAACCCTCATTACCATCCGGGATGAGATGTCATTAAATTGCTTCCAGTCTAAAAAGATCTTGTAATCGCGTTGGGAATGTTTTCTTCAAAAATTAATAATTACTCTGGAATGTTATTTCTATGTGTGTGACCCACTGATGACGTTCACAATTTCCATTTATGTTGGTGAATTTCCTAAGAACATGAAGCCATTTTATGAAATTATCAGAGGTTGTGCGTGTTGCCCCCAAGATAGTCCCTTCATCATCTTTGTCGAACAAACAACAAACATTCATAACCACGATCAAATGGTCCCATCCGACTGAAATTCGGAGGGTGTTTGGAGGTTTGACCTCTGCTAGGTCCGATACTAATTCCATCTTGATCACAACAATGATATTTACTGTGCATGAATAAACGTGAACCATTTCAAATACCTCTTTGTGGCCAAGTCCTCTCAACGATGACCTACGAATCTCACCGGAATAATAATTATGGTAGCCACCGAGCATTCGAATCTGTAAATCATACCTACTAACACTGATTCCTATCGACCATCTATTCTAGCTTTATTCTATGGTATAGGAGAACGCCATCTGCATAAAATGAATCCTTTATATATATTTTCAGAAAGTCCACACAATGACGTTTAGATAGTTATGTATAGGAAGAATCTATGACTTGTGGATCCCGATCCGTCACTTCAGATGTCTCGGCTTTCTTCGGCCATCAAGTGACCTGGATGTTCACTGCCCTCGCAATTTATATTAGGAGAAACATACCCCAATCAATCCATTACCTAGTAAAAGTAGCAAATGACACAACAGCATCACTGACCTGATTTGAAAATCGGAAGTAAACAACTTGATGTTGAGTGCACATGAAGATAACGAAGATAGCAGGCTGGAATACCTTATTGGTCGAATCGTGATCCCAAATCGAAGCTTTGAGCAACACCCACTTGGCCGACAAATTTTATACCTGGCTGCCCGCAATATTTTACTTTCACCCACAAGGTAAGGTAAGAAAAGTAAAGAATAAATCGTGGAGAACGATAGGGTAGAGGACGAGAGTAGGTGTTCCACGTTGCCTTCGATTTTCAATTAATCATTCTTCCACCGGCCGACAATAGCTTTCTTTCTATGCATCTACGTATACCTTGCCTTCCCTCTAGTTCCATTCATGAATAAAAAATGAGGAACAGTGATTTCCTTTTGTAGTTTGGGTCTGATGAGCAAGTTGATAGGTCGATCCTTCACTGACAGCATTTATTTTACATCGCAATGAGGTCGGGTAGCACGGTAAGGTAGACTGACGGTAGAGGGCGATGGGGTGAAACTAGTGAGTCTGGAACGCTAATACCACCGGCTTACAGACTGATCAATGGCCGGGGGACCTCCCATCAAAATGCAAACGCCCTTCTTCGGATATTTCCTAACTTCGGAGGGTGTCCGAAACAACCTGGAATGGAGGTCGGGAGCTCAAAAACATGTTTGTCCGAACGAACAACTAAGCTGGTTTTCTCTCCTTTAAATTTATTCTGTGAAAGTTGTTTCATCCAGTCTCGTGTCGGTATTTAAGCTTTATTTTTTGAGAAAATAATACAGTATCGAGAATGAAGGATAAAAATATCATCAGCGATACGAGCTCATCCATTGTGACATGGGTATTGTATTATGGCACCATAAATGTTCATACCCTTCGTATGAAATTCACCCTCTTCCGCAGTACTGGATCATACGTCATGTCGGGAATTGAGCCAGTACAGAACAATAAACATTCACCGCCGGGCTTTCGGAAAAAATATTTCAATTTTCAGGGCTTGATGAAGGCATTCATTTATCAGGAGACAGCGGACTAAACATAACCATCAGAATCGAATGCTGTTATCAAACTACAAATTTTTCGATTTGATTCAGCATACTGGTGGGGATGTGCAGTCCGCTGTCTCTTGGTAAATTATAGCCTTCAAGAAGAAGATGGAAATATATTTCCCGAGCTCAGCGTTAAATGTGTGTAGTTCATTTCTGACCCTGTTCCCGATATGAGACTTCACGTATAGTGGGTTGATCATTACCATATACTGGATAAGGAAGGATTGTTCATCGGCAACCCATTAAATTCCTGACGATCCTTTTCTTCTCGTTGACGCTGACGCTTCTTACGTTCAGTACCTAAACGACATTGGCACGGCAAATCTGGGAGCTCAATTTTCGACTTAGCTGATCTAAATGCTCAATCTTTGACTCAGACGATCGAGGATCTCCATACCTCGTCGAATACCAGTCCCTCTGTGGCTCCGTTTCAAACGTCAGTATCGTCAGTTGAATGGGAAAGAAACTTGGACTTGCATGACCTAATTCAAGAAAGCGGTAAGCGGGAAGCCAGTGTTCCGCTCTTCTGTCCAAATTTAAATGTGTAACATCTAAATTTCCAAATTCAAATGAAGTTATTACCTACATTTACCTATTTTAATCAGTAATTAATGGGTCAGTAATCAGATAAGTTCTCGTATTTTCGAGATCAGCATTACAAGAAGTACACTGCGAAGGACATGGCACAGTAGCTTCCTTGTGGCCTTCCAGTAGCGTATACGCATGCGCAAACGTGATTTTCCTGGAACAGAGGTATCTTAGTTCCTAATGGACCGATTCATTTCATCCGACGGCGATGAAATTAATATGGGACCGTCACGGGGCTAACTCGCACAATCCCTGGAAATTTAATCAAAATCGGACCATAACTCCATATAGTTTTGCCTTGGACAAGGAATTGACCACAGACAGACCGACAGACAGACACGGTCAGACAATTGTCAGAAAGTTCTGAAACGTTAAAAGCAAGTGGGAATTTTTTTGGAGGACAAAATTTCTTTCCATTTCTTCCACGGATACGACATAGCATCCTACCTTCGGTAGTGAGGAAGCAAAAAGTGGCAAAAAAAAAAGTGTCCAAAATGTCCACTTGCCTCCAACGTTTCAGAGGTTCCTGAACAATTTTGGTTCGGTGTCTGTCTGTCTGTGGTAAATTCCTTTCCCCAGGCAAAACTAAATGAAGGTATGGTCTGATTTTGATGAAATTTGCAGGGATTGCGTGGGTTAACACCGTGACGGTCAAGTTCCATCGCCATCGGAGAACTGGTAGCGTGTACGCATGCGCAAACGTTAATTCCCTGAAACCGTGGACCCTCAGTTCCCTATTTATTACCGATTTCACTCGGGGGCTGACTCCACGTCAACTACCTATGAATTTCGTCAAGATTGGATCAGTATTAAAGAGTTTTTGTTCTTCATGTCATCTCCACGGAAACGATGACAAGAAGGAAACGCGTAGCTGATGAGAGGAAACGGGCCAATGTGCTTGAACATTCTCTTTCCGTCGACGAAAAGTTTTTCGTAATATACGTGAAGAGGCAGCTCTACACGTATATATATGTAAAAAACTTTTCACATACGAGTAGAGTCGTGGTTCAAGCTTATTGGTCCATAGTCCCTTATCAACTACGCGTTTCGTTTTTGTGTCCGTGGATATGACGGGTAGTACAAAAACTCTCTAATAGCTACTGTGCATGCGCAAACAAGAAATTCGTTGTCGTAGTCATAACTCTGGAACTCCTTGACCTATTTCGGAAAAATGTTCGCTAACTGATTTCATACTCCCATGTTACAAAAGTGAGGAAACTATAATGCCCACCTAACTTGGCAGACGTGTTCAATTAAAACCCTCAAAGAATCTCCATCTCTTCCAACAGGATGGCGTAGCAGGTTACCAGCAAATTGATTGTTTTCATTTGACTATCATGGATTGCAGTCAGGAAAGTTGTCCTTTCCACTGAAAGCTATTGCTTTTGTACGTCCTGGACGAGGAGAGGGAGGAATCCAATCAGGTGGATACGAGTGGTGTGGTTCCAATTACACTGAAAAGCGTTACATGGTTTTTTTCTTTGTTTACCCCCTGAGGGTTGAATACTTCGAGGTCACCACTGGAGAGTTAAAGGGGACCCTAATTCGATGTTACAGACTTATTTGAATCCACCATCAGGGGGCGTGTTGAATAAGCTTTGCAAACAGTTAATGAACGTACCTTTCTTCTTAAGCTCATACAAAAACTGTGGTTAAGGGGCAGGGCATTGAGCCCAGAATTTTCTCAAAACTGCCTTAATGTTGGGTACCTAAGAACTTATAGGGACGCTTACATTATTACTGCTTAGGACCAATGAGAAGAAACAGATAACCTCCCTCTCCCCATCTCCACACCATTTCAGCGTTGCACACATTTCATATAGAAATATGTGGTTAATAAATTATTAGCGTAGATGTTTGCCTGTCTAAGGAATATCGAGAATATTAATTTTGTTTTACGGGACAATAGTATGTAGCAACTGATGTATGATACTGGTAGTTATCAGTGTTGTAGGTATTTCGTATGGGTATTTCGTAGGGGTTCAGTCAAAGGAAGGACCCAAGAAGGCTGACATCATACAGGGTGATCCACCTATTAGGCTCACCCCCTTTATTTTCTCTAATTTTGAGGGTAACAAATGAATTCTAACTCATAGTTTTTTGCCTAGTTTTAGATAATTCAATAATTGCGCATTACGCACTTGCGCAAACGTGCGAAATGGACATCAACTTCGTTTTTTCAAATGAGGACCCCCTCTTTTTATTCCAGATTTGAATTCTACGTCAAATTTCATGAACATTTGACCCCTTAATCGGGTTTTTCGGCAGCGCGGACCGGTCCAGTGAGCACGCAAAGATACGCAATCCTATTTCACTAAAAATAACTAACTAAGTAAACCACAAGTGTGGCACATGGAATTTCATCGTTTTTCAACGCTGATTCACGTGGTGTGAAGCGTTTTTTAATTTGACTCAGTTTTCTGGGGATTAGTGCCAAAAATGTGAACATTCCCAATGAAAAATCACCATTAATTTATTCATTAATAATAATAATTAGAATGAATAATTAGATATCCAATATAATTGATTCAATCCCATAAAAATCCAATAAATGACTTATTCAATCCCATTTAGATATTAATGGTGATTTTTCACTGGAAATGATCACATTTTTGGCTCTAATCCCCAACGATTTGCACCACGTGAATCAGCCTTGAAAAACGATGAAATTTCATGTGCCACACTTGTGATTTACCTAAGTTAGTTTTTCTGTGGAACAGCAGGATTGCGCATTTTTGCGTGCTCACTGGACCGGTCGCGCGGTGCCGAAAAAATCGATTAAGGGGTCGAAAGTTCATGAAATTTTACGTAGAATTCAAATCTGAACTAAAAAGAGGGGGTTCTCATTTGAAAAAACGAAGTTGATGTCCGTTGCGCACTTATGCTCAATTGCGGAATGCGAAATTATTTAATTTTCTAAAACTACGCAAAAACTGTGAACAATAGCGTTGGAATGAATTTTTTACCCTCAAAATTATAGAAAATAAAGGGGGTGGGCCTAATAGGTGCACGGACCACCCTGTATTGTCTTGCCATTGCGTTTCATGTCAAAAAACGTGACCGGTCTTCAGGTGAAATTCTAAGAGTAACCCATTCCAAGTACTTATAAAAAAAGGAAGTCTACTAAAAATAGAAAAATATGTGAGGGTAAAATGAATAAAAGTAAATTAATACCTGGTAAGAGAAAGCCCAGGTACACAGGTGCAAGAAGAAAACAACTAAATAACTTCGTTATTTTCTTGGGGTTCTTACTTTTTGTGGTGACCAATCGACGCAAACTTTTATTCTCTACAACTTTTTCGTGTGACAATTTTTTGTTTATTTGGTTCCAATAGGCTAACAATTGAAAAATATATAAAAAACCGGGGTTTTCCCACGGTTTTTGTCGTCAAATGTCTCAAAAGTTATTTTAAGTACCTATAGGAACATTATGTTAAGCTCGGAACCAGTGTGAAATTTCTTATAAGAGTAGCTCGTCAAATAATTTGGAACAGTTAGATTCTTATTTTGAAATACTGTGCGGAAATACGATTATGAACTGTAGTGTCGTTCAAATCAACAGTAACATAAAGGTAAAAACCAATAAGTAACAATGTTGAAAACCATTTCTCATTTTAATCAATCTCTAGATAGGAATGAAATCTTCACATACCAGCAAAAAATGGTTATTAAGTTGACGTCTGAAATAAATTAAAAACGGGCTCACAGAAGAGATGATGAATTTATTTTCGTTTGACCCCAATTGCTGCAAGAGAAGTGATGTTAATCCTGGCTTTTCACCGAACCCGTATTTATTACTCTTCAATGCGACGGTATAATACATTTTGAGAGGGTTTCATGAAACCGGATTATGCTGGAAGGTATATCCGTGAGATGAAAAATCCCAAGGCCCACCTGTTTAAGGTTGGCTGTTAAAAATGAATTAAAACATTCGCAGAGGTCTCGTCGAGTTCTCCCATTGTGATGAATAATAATATAGAATCCTTTCTACCGAAGCCTTATAGTTCCACGAAGAAGTAAAATACAAAATGTGGGATTTACGCCACTCCGTAACTGACTCCTACGTCCAGCAATCCGTGGTGGAACGAAAATAAATTTTGTGAACACGGTTTAAATTTTAACATACGAGTACGATGGATGTTAATTACGATTCGGAGGAAAATGAAATGCGGAAACAAATTTGCCTGGTACCCTATTGTGCTTTTTATACAACGTGGCCCTTCGCCCTTATGAGTCGTGTTCAATTTTCTCAACCCCCCGACCCACTTGATATTCACAGACTGAAAAACGGGCTCGACCTCCTGCAAAGGACATGAAGAGATTTACCTTATGTTCCAATAAATATTATCTCTGGATCTCTGGAGGAAAAATTTGTTTCTGACACCAAAAGTGTCCACTTTTCAGTCGGGAGAATCCGCGTTTATCGTTGTGAACAGACCGATATAGTAGAATTTGAATTTATTAACGTTCAACCTGTTAGGATTTGCGGAAGGAAAAAACGTGGTATGGAAGAACGACCTTTCGGTGTTCCCAAGCAGTCGAGGCAGAAGGGATGGAATTGTTATCACATTTATATGTATAATAGAGTCGGTTGCCCGTAAGAACGGAATCCACTGGGTTCAATAAGATATTTCAACGCCTGGAATTGCCTGCTGGTGCGTATCGTTTCGGGATTCAATCAGTTGTATTACGTATCCAGCGTGATATATTTAGCTTT
>JAEMON010000010.1:19924887-19934888 GCA_030264115.1 Lygus lineolaris
AGCCTCCCCGGACTCGCCACCTTCACTTCGTTTGCCTCCCCAAAGTGATCCCCTAGTCGAGGCAAGAAGTTCGAATACTTTTACATATTGCAGGTTCGTCATTTATTTAAAAAAAAACTATCATAACTAGTAGTTGATCGTCAGGAACAACGAATAATAAAATTAACGAATGATAATGTTTTATGATAATAGAAATTCAAATTTTTAAAAAAGTTTCAAATTCTCCAGACTTATTTCTTTTATTGAGTGCTTCGATCCAACGAGATTTACGTTGAGTTCGAATTCTCGGAGTCTGAAGAATGCCGTCTTGGATGGGCCTAATCTTTGCATATACATCTACTTGATAAGATTTGAGAGAATCTACGAATACATAAATATTGGGATAAATATTTGGGACGAGCAGGATTTTTACCTGGGCGACCTGCCAGGAACGCTGGGACAGGGTGTAACCATCAAGGATAAGGCGAGAAAGAATGAGTTTGAATTAGAAAGCTTGTTTCTTTACTCAAATCAGAATGATAAACTACTATTGTTTTTCTTTGTTTTTTGTATCTTTGTTGTAATGTATCTGTTTTGTTTATCGTATGTCAGAACCGTGCCAACCCCAGAACATGTCCTTGGCCAATATCTGTGATTGAGTTTATTTTTAAATGGATTTGTATTACTATTATTTGTTCGCAATAAAGCTCTTTATCTATATATCTATCTATCTATATAATCAGTAGTACCTTAGTTATTAGTATTATTATCGGTTAGGTATCGAATCCTTTTTTCAACAGCTTATTTGCAAGAAGAAGAGTCAGTGAATGTCAGGTTAGCCTGCTGCCTTTGTTTTGTCCATAGTGGAAGAGCATCAAATTTTGTGAGAATTTCAATTTTACTGGAAAGTGCATACCACTAACACTATATTAACCTCTCTCAGATTTAGACATCCTTATTACATTATCTGACCAATCACAATACTCGCCACAATCTGAGGACGTTAGAATACTGCCAAAATTGCTTGACGTATTTCCATAGCATCGGGAGGTCTATAGTATAACATTCATTTACTACCTGAAATTATAAGCGGGGACTACTGCTTTGAAATTATGATTGGATTGGAATTATTATTATAAGCCTGGCTGTTGATCCACGATCCTGCATCAGCACCTACGCAGAAGGGTTCCTATGTGAGAAAATAATAAACCTTTAGGAAATAATTGCCAGAATTATTTCATCGTTTAGACGAAACATAAATTAATGGGAAGTGATAATGATTGGTTCCAAAATGCAGGTCAAGTATTTAATTGTGGCTCGGCTTCGATATGAGTTGAGTGATGAGCAAGTGCTTTCACGTGCTAGTGATTAATTCAATTAGATTCGATCGTTGTTATTCAGAAATGGAAACCTCCACTCAAAGCAGTATCAGGTAGGTACTCAGAGGGTATCAATTCAATTTACTAATAACATCGAGCGGTTGATTGAAATTATTGTCTGCCCATCCTCTGACACCTACTGGGCTTCATCGTGTATCATATCCAAATCAATACTTATTACCGTTGAGACAGTATGTTTGCCAGTAGCAAAGTAAACTCCGTCTGATGCAATCGCCTTGCATAATTTATTCAGGCAAATGCTGGCTTCTCAATTTGCATAGCCCATGAATACGATATAGGGAGTATCCCACCGCCGGAGTAACGATGGTAGAGTTGAAACAGATGGTGGTAATTCAACCGTGGGTAGGAGGCAATTGCGGTTTGATCAAGCCAAGAATTAACCTACCGGAAACATTGGGTTATCCGGTATGAGAACCATCGGCCATAGTGGCCAGGTATATTGGGTTGGCCATTTATTAGTCAGTAAGAAAACACTGTATTCTACCTCGGATTTTCAGAAAAAGATTGGGGTTTTTTGGTCGGGGAGGATTCTTGTATGAATCGTTCTTCTTCCACGTAGTATAAGTGAACAACGACCCTCAATTCAAAGAATTATTTATTGAACCAGTCAAATTAATTCTCCCATTTTCATCGATCATCCCACCGGCATCGGCATCTTCGGGTTCAAGGAAATACAAAGACATCCATCGTATTTTAGTACCCACTTATCCCTTTGATACACTATTGTATTTAAATATTTGTCGACCCCAAGGTTTGTATGCAGTGAAGTGTAGTGACAACACATTACATTATCACAAAGAACATCAGTATCACAGAACATAACATTATTTCTTGTCGAGACAAAATGTCGTGAGGTGAAGGAAGAACCAAATCAAGTAGGTACAAGATGTATCGAATGAGTTCTGCAACATTCCTCACATATTTACCATCATGCCATCCGTTTTACTCGAGGTAAGCACTCGAGACCAACCACTGAGGAAAATCTTCAAGGATACAAGCTTGAGAAGGTCTGTGAGTTATATTGTAGACTTCGCCGGCCATTCTTTATAACTCTGAGCATTAGGTAGGTTATGTTGCGCTCCATTTGAGCTCGGCAATAGTATTTTTCTTAACTCGCACCCTCCACTACCCGTACTATATCACAACAGCGCCGCACCAGACTTGGTAAGCTCTTCAGTCGATGGAACATAATGCATTGCTATGCTCGCAGGTAGGTAATAGCCGAAAACTTCAATTGGCACGATTGAATTCACTAAATAAACACTTGTTACAAGGATATTTGCCACGGAAGGGGCTGTCACCAGTGGCCTAATTAATGATTTTTAAACTTAACACGCAGAAGTGAAGGTAACATCTGTGTTGGCGTACTGTTTAGGGAATAACAACCGTTTTGCAATAACTCTTACCGTGTTTTTATTCTGACAATGTTTGGGTTTATTATAACTTTGAAATGCTGATTTAGGGAAATCACTACCGAAGCTTGTAGATATTGAGGATAATGATAATATTATGTGCTAATGTCATTATTAATCAATATTATTGTTCAACAGCAGCCTGACACGCTGCCACTATGACGGTGATTTGTACTAGGTATTTCGCTTCCGATTTGTAATATAAGGAATCCCTATGAGCTTCGAAGAGAGGAGGAATAAGCTGCTGAACTCACTCGTTCCAATGAAAAAGATTCAGGCAGCAATATTGTTTCTGGCAGAAATTTTCCCGCTCTTTACATGAATAGTAGTTCGGAGCAATGCTCAGTCATTTCTAATGGTTGTATGGCTTTTTGCAGAACTCATTCGATAAATCCGGCACCTACTTAATTTGGTTTTTCCTTCTCCTCCACAAGAAAAAAATAATAGTTATGTCCTGTGGTACTGTTTTTTTAATGTAATGTGTCGTAAATGTAGTGCTTCTTGAGAGTCGTTATGGTTAATGAATTCTAGACTTTCATGCTGACGTTTCGTTACCTATATTTATACAACATCTTCGGAGCTATGTACAAGATAAACCACAAACAGGTAAAACACAAGACAAGAAACTGCAAGTAGCTGAAGGCACAAGGAAACAGCAAAAAGAAAACTTTAAGTTTAAATAATTTAAGTCTAGATGAGGTAGAAGGCACATTAATTAATTTACTGTAACTTAACGAAATAATTATATAAAAATGTTTGTTCTTAATTATTACGGATAATGACATAGTGGTGTTTGGATAGTTGAGTGATGTCTTCATGAAACAAAATCCAAGTGGTAAGTAGTATGAAGTTATGCGGGGAGAATGTTTTAACAGAATAATATTCTCGTGTTGTTAGCCTAACCACTATGTGGAATCCAATAATCGTGAATACCCTATAACAAGGTTCTGTGTGTACAGGAACACAACAACACAATTGTACTGGTGTGTACAATGTATTTATCTTCCTACTAATACACGCTTTTGAATCGTCTATGTGCACTATCATTTCACATGAATAATAACATTATGTTTACACTCCAATTAATAGAAATGATTTAAAACAAATAAAAAGATTGAACGAAGCAACTAAAAAATTGTTCTCTTTTCATCACTCTACTCAACTCTTAATTATTTCGGTAACAAAAGAACAGAAGCACTCGAAAAACGATCTCAACTTTTTAAAGCCAGAAAGATTATGCGTTGTTAGTTGCTCCAACCAGAAAAACAAAAGACTCTAGATGAGAAGCGGGTTTTTTGAGGATTTCTCAAAACTTCAAATACTTTCAACCAAGTTAGCCCGTTTCAATTTCCATGAGAAGGAAATTCAACGCAAGGAAAAACCTCGTTTTAAGGTTGATTTAGGAATCAGCGGAGAGGAGGCAAAAATCCCAGAGGTGGGTTTTACGTAGGAACGCCGAATCGCTTAAAAATGAGATAGGTATATATTTTTTTACGAAGGAAAGGTATAGGTAGTGAGTATTTTCGACATGATAATGAATGTTTTGAAGCTGGAGGTGATTAAAATTATACCGTGACCTGCTCTGAGCAACCCTTGGAATATCGATAAACAGAATTTTTCCCCCCCCAAAAAATAACTATTTTTTCCCCATTTAGGAAGGCACAGTAGAGACTTTGCAAATATTTTTGAGAGAATATGATGAAGGGGGTTGCACCTGAATATAGGAATCGGAGAAACTTTGAGAAATATCAGACAAACGCGCAAATGTGAAGTAGCTTGGCATAAATCCACATTTGATCAGAATATATACTCCGAATTTTCCCAAAATACTCCCAACTGTGTCCTCTCCTGTATGATCCACATTACGGAAACCATCGTTGAATGCGCTCAATTGCAGCCTTTGCATTGGAGTAGAAATGGGACCAAACTACCAAAGAGTAAGTACTCGAGCCAGAGGGACGTTCAAGTGAGGTTCAAACGTAGCAATTTTGGAGCCTCTGGATCAGACAAGAAAAATCTTTCCCAGGGAGCCCAACATCCTCATTGCACGCGAACGACCCTCACGAATGTGCTTCATCGAGGTTATGAACACTTTCCCTTTTTAACTTTTAATTAACTTCTTACATTATTAACAAGGCTTTTCCCAACTTTCTGTACCTTCCCAGACATTATTCTAATTTCCAAATAGATAACATGGAAAACCATTTAAAAAATGCTTCCTCACTACCGAAGGCAGGAAGCTATGTATTGTTGACTGGTATAATCACCGAAGAGCATTGAAAAGGTGAACCATTGCATTACACTCGTTATTCTGAATTGACGTTGCCAACGAGTGTTCATTGACTGTTTCGCCATTGTCTGCTCCTCTTCATTTGGGTTGCATAAAGAGGATTTCGGGAACACAAACTTCTAATCAGTAGTTGTTGAGAATTCAAAAGGGGAAACATTCCCTCGCGAATTGTACGACGAGGGATGATATTTTTTCTATCTCTATGCATGAAAGCCCCACTTGCCCTATTTAATGATGATGAAGCTTCGAAGTACTCTTCAAAACTCTTCGGGCTTAACTGCATTATCGTTCTTTGGTAGGAAGTGTAATGAGGTTTCTATACATGATAACAAATAACGTCAGGCTTTTTCACGCTAACGTCGACGTTTTCAGATTTATTGGAGCATGAGTTATTGATTTGTTTGCTTTTGTATTTCGTGTGATTCCCATGATTGCAAGTAAATCTTAATATGTATCTTCGTATAATTGGATTCTTTGTTTTTATTTATTAATTGAATACGAACTCAACTATTTGTAAACCAAGAACGATCTTCAGGCAACGCGGAAAATCGGTCAGAACCAACGCAGAACTTATCGTATTTTTTTCTACATTTTTCAAAGAGGGTTCCTGAGAAACGAATAATAAACTCAGTACCATCATATTAAGCATCAACATAATACCGGAAACCGCAAAACGTCATTACATCTTTAATTTTGGAGTGGAATGCTTCCTGGACTCTAGCTCTACAAAACAGGCGAAAGTTCTCTCATTTCGGTGTGGGACGGCTTTTTGTCGTTTTATATTTTTGATCTTTTTTTTTTTTTTTTGGAAGGGTAATTACTTCAGGTCTACGCCAAAATTTAGTAATTACCCACAATATCAATATGGAGTTCTACGAAATAAAAGAGAACATACTCATCAAAATTCTTTATATTTTCATTTTTATTTCAAACCTTCCTTGATCATCCAGGCAAGACGACAAAAACATGACCCACCCTTTCAGATCTGATTGCAACAAACGCTGGGTCATCACACATAATCAATTTCGTGGATAGTATCATAATCTAGTCTGGCGAGATGAAATGCATACTTATCACCTGTCTCCAGCTATCATGAATATATTTTCGAAATTATGAAATGAAATGAAATAAATGAAGAACTTCAAACGAAAGCTCAATCTATAATCTCTATTTTATGCACGTGAGAATAGCTGGTGGAAGGAATCTCCTCTTTGTCACGCCAAAAGCAGAACATCATCCCAGCGAGCTGGGTTCGCCAGATATGAACTGACTCGGAACAAGTACGTTGGAGAGCCGCATGTTATACAAGCCACTTGTTGAAGCGACTAGCGCATAACACGATATTCGCAGGGCATAAGGGAACCCTTGTTTGCATCTTAATGACTGCAGTGGCATCGGGAAAATACTCCAACCCTGTTTCAGATAATGTTTGATCGCAGAGACCCCAAGGATACAAAATATCGAGAAAATAAAACATGAATTGTTTACTGGTAGCCATTGTGGGTATAATTTGTGGGTTGAGGGGGAATAACTCTCAGCTTGCTATACCCAAGGTGCCACAAACATAATGTTTTGACAAATGACAAGGCGGACAAGCTCGCACCATCACTATTAAAATCCCTGATGGGGTAACAAAATTGTTACTAAACATGTCGGATGGATAAATGAACAATAAACCTACATACCGGAAGCAAGCCGAGAGTCCATCCACCCTCAACCCACGAATTATAAAACTTGAATAAAATCGCCCCGAGTGACCAAACGGCTGAAATTATAAAACACAACATCGAAAGACTCTAAATTATGAGCAAACTCCACAATATAATCGTCTTCAATGCCCCAGGAGATCAAGAAACCACGACAAATTAATGTCCAACATACCTAATAGGGATTTTCAAAAATATTTCTTGCGGGCATTGAAGTCAAAACGGATAATTCAGAGGGTCTGTTCTCCCAGATCGAACACTCGCTCAATAAAATCGATGCGGACACGGTTTGAAAGCCTGAAGGTGAAAAGACTCGCAGTACCTACTTCCCGGAATTCAGGACCTCTCTGATGACGACACGAAAGAGGTAATGGATAGGAGATTTTAACTGTGGTGCCCTCGAATGACCGAAGCAAGACGAGCGAATATCATAAGCAGTATTGAAGGAAGATAGTTCGTTCATGAATGGAATGGGTAGTTGAAAACATTTCATCTTCAGATTACGAAGGTCTCCTATGCGGTGTAATCAAGTATTATCAGGAATACGAAGAAAAAACGTTGACAATAACCTGCAACCCTGTGAAACACATGGCGACCGTACTGGAATCAGGAAATGGAACATTTTCAAAGGAGTACATTGTGGGAATGAGTAAATACTTAAATACCATAACTATGTAATAAGTTAGAAAGATAATTAGATTTTATGATATCCTATTGTGAATACCTAAATATTCTTAACTCTATCACCTCTATCCAGTATTCTTAACACATTGAGTGCGGACACTCTGAGTCTTCACACCGAGCGAGAGGGCACTTAAGCGCCTGTCTCCCTCCCTACATGTCCCTGATGAGGGAGTCCTAGTTCCCCACCCGATCGCTGGGAAGCCCCTTTCTCTCCTCAATCATTCAGTACGACCCTGGCTGTCACCCAGTATACATAGGAGCTCACGCCAAATTGTGAACTAAAAAATACGCAAATTTTTACGAGTGGACTATTTTTATCACTTTTTGGATCAGGGTGGTAGGGTTGGCACACTTTGGGCTCCAGCACTGAAGGTGTTAGCTTTATCAACTATCATAGCACTGAACTCCTTATAATAGCCCAAATAACAATATGAATAATGTACAAATAAACATTTCCATTCATTCATTCAAATCATAAAACGTGGAACGTGTTTTAGAGAATTTTCCGATTTTCTGCCCGCTGATTTGGGTTTGTCACTTATCTTCAGCATCCTCCAGGACCTCCTTTTCAAATTCCAGTATTTTATAGGTTAAATATGGAATGAAACAGCTCTAGACCTCACTCAGCTGTAGATGAGTCTGTCATTCGTCTCCAGTCGACAACCGGAGCTTCCTTATATCAAATTTCAGCTTTATTTGTATAGGTTGAATACGAAAGAAAACAGCTTTTTGAAGCTCATCTTACCTATCCAACCAGTGATAACAACTGAGGGAGTTTCACAAATGTGAGGGTCTAGTCTGCGCATCTGGGGACTATCTCCAGCCTTGCTAGACAGCCAGAGATATAGAGAGAAATCTCGAGCTTTCCAGTGAATGGTGAACGATTTTTTGTGGAATGACAACCAGGGGAGTTACACTTCCTTACAGAATGGTTGTAAGCATAGCATAAGCATAGTTTGTTGTCACATGATTCCGTGTCGTATTTGGGGTATTGGGTCATGTTTGAGCATTTTCCATGTTAATAATGGTATGCATGTACATATGTTTCACATATATGTACGGTAGCAAAGAGGCTGCTTGCTTCGTTCAACTGCTCGGGATGATAACTCATCTGATTCTAGTTTTTAGACCAGAACAGAGAGAGAGAACAAAATAGGTACCAATGAATCGTAAATAATAATAATCAGTAATAATAATGAGATCAGTGGAAGTGTATTCTTTGCAACATTTTCCGGGACTCCGGGAGCCCACCGGCTTGCTGGATCCGCCACTGAGAAGAAAAATCCGGATTCAAATCGGTTCAGTATAGTAGTCAGTAAGTTCCAGATCCTCGAATAGGCACAGAGATTATAGACTCACCTTCATAAAGGAATATTGCAGGAATACCGTTGTAAACTTACGATAACTACTGTATGAATCATATCAGTATTATTTATTTTGTCCCGAGAGTCATTCCAATATTCCAGAATATTTTTATTCAGGCGGAATGCTAACCGGCGGTTTTCCTCCTCCAGACGGGAAAAACCCACAATCCAGACGACTCTCCCATGCCCAAATCCCAACCCGGTCGCCTTCGGAAGTATGTTTTCCACTAACAAGCTCTCTAAGTCTTCTAGGAATCCACAACCCGAACTAAACTACATGCCGACCACCAGCATGTTTTTTTTTTTTTTCTTCATACGACAAGGCGGAAACTGTTAACAAGAAACCTCTTTGAGTTGGAGGGAAAAAACCACCGAAAAATAAGTCGCCCTACACAATCTGCTCCAACGTGTTTCCGTATTTTTACTACCTCCATTTCCTTGAACGAGCTTTTTCTTTTGAGTTGCACACTTCCTTTTCGTTCTCTCTTTCGAACAAAACGAAAGTTGATCGAACGCTCGTTAAACTCTCATATTCCCACTGTGTAGTGCCGGGATCATGTAAGGTCAAAATGCTTGTGCGTTTAAATTGATAGGCAAATAATAATAAAGAATATGATCAAGCGTTTTATACAGGTTAGATGTAGGTTAGCAGTTTATGATAGAGCATCTGGTCTAGAGCACAATGTATTACATGGCTCGATGTATAACATAGCTGGATCAAGGTCCCGTATAAAACATTCAACTACCTACAGGAAAACTCTGCAAATTATTTTACAACGGTTTATTATTGTTCTATACCCATCAATCAATGACTAGGTATTAGAGACACCAGGACCGGAATGAGATTATCGTAGTTTCCAAACTCTTCATATTATCATACTTTGAGCAAAATTATTGTACGGGCAACATTTTACCTCGATTTTTCTGATATAGCGCAAGAAGACACAAATTTCTGCTCATATCTGGCTATAATTCTTATATTTTCATACTAATGAGGGGAGTATTTCTTTCATTGACTCAAAGCCTCCAAGGATGAAGGTAGTAGGTCGATACTTTCATTCTCAATACTCTTGTCTTCCACGATACACCGAGTATTGAAAGTATTGGAAAATCGCCAACGAGATCAGTCACTGAAGTGTGAAATGAGGGGGCCCTCGACGCTTCTG